>JABCKB010000939.1:0-53038 GCA_013184455.1 Fusarium continuum | reverse complement strand
ATATCCCCCTTTAGGCACTTAATAAAGCTTGTATTTATATTTCTCTAGGTAAATTTTTCTAAAATAATATAAACTTAGTCCATATATATTTTAACTATTTACTTCTAATTTTACTCAACCATATAATACCATATATACTAGCTAAATGTTTACTACAACCCACATGGTAGACAACTACCCACGGCGAAAGTCATGGGACGTTTAACAGATGGATGTAAATGAAGCTTAATTTAACGCTAAAATCAAAGGACACGGGAACTAGTCTACATCGGCTTCGTTGTTCAATTTAAAGAGTAGACTATTTCGCTGTTGTATGGTCTTTTAACCCCGATCCAGTGCTGCAGTGAAGTCGCGCAGCTTTACCAACAGAGCCTTGAAAGCCAAGGGCCAATAATGATCCTGGACTCTCTCTGCCGCGGCATCGAGTTACATAGAAGATTTGAGTTTCACCCTGCATACTGCATAGCAGTTGATCCTCAAAAGGTTGTCCACGCCATAAAACAATGATGGCGATCTGTCCCTGCCGTATCCGTAACCTGACGTGACTCTAGGTAGTACCCGTATCTGTACATGACATCGTACCCGCCATTTCGAGTTGGAGCGATAGGAGGGAAGCTACGGCCTCAGGGCTGGTCCCCTTCTTCTTACGTTCTTGTCAGTACGAAATAGAGATTCTAAACTTTCCTTGTCTTCCTAACCCGCTCTTCTCACCTCCTCTTCTCTCACTCTCTTCTCACTTTTCTTTCGGTGCGGTTGGTGCGATGCGATGCAGCCATCACGGCACTATCCATTAGCTACTCTCTGCTTGCTGTCGATAGGCTGATAAAAGCCATGGCTGACAATCCGCTTCGAACGAACATCCCTACTTTCCACAGCCCAGAACGAGAGAAGAAGAAAAGAGAAGAAAAAAAAAAAACTTTCTCCAGGCGGTCAAGATTCCCCTCCGACCTATACAACGACCAACGACTGCCACATTCTCGAGTGCAACACTTCTGTAACCGCCCGCATACGAAGACAGTCTCGTTATTTCCCAATCAATCTGACGGAGGAAACATGTCATCCAGTAAACTACGTTGCTCAAAAATGACTCCAACACGCCAGGATGGAATATTGGCCAATCCTTTCTACCGCTGACACCCCTATCTTTTCCCTGTTCCCCAAACCGGGACAGATTGGAATGGCTGTTCAAGCCGTAGTCATCCCAAGACTGATGGACGCTTGGATACCTTGATCATTCAAGCCTCCCTTTCCATCACCAGATTCGCTGCGTTGAGTCATGACAAACGTGTCACTAGACCGCGCTGCGTCTAACGCCTAGGTCCTATCATTTATCCATGCTACTGCTACGGAGCACTGTAGTGCAAATAGCTCCCCCCGGCTCTGCCGACGTGCATCTTCGTGTCACCATCCAGCAGCCTCTTGCAGGCGCAGTTCGAACCCGCTTTCACCGTCACGACGGATCCGCGCCTTCGGCAATCCCATTTTGTCAATCTTGATCATATAGACAGATGAGATGTTCTCTTTTCCACGACCTCCAGCCGGTCTTGGCCGAGGCTGGTATTTTTGGTCGAGCAGCCCTGCCCATTCTGGACTATCCTGGCAATTGGAAAGTCACTGTGTGTGGCCCTGGTGCTTGAAGGCGGCGGCTGATTGCTGATGCCAATTGATGTCGCAGTCCTCGTTCCATTTAACCCCACACTAATTTATTAAACCCTCCTCCCAGCAGCTTGGATAGTCGACCTCGCAGGACACAGGACCCCAGCAGAGACGCCCCAGGACTATTATCGTCACAAAAACCGCATTTATAGATCACTTACCTGCTTGTTTGCCTGCCGATCCAGGTTCAAAAGAATGGGCAGATTCTTTCGCTCCTTCTTCTGGTTTCCTGCCTAGCCAACTCTCCCTCATGTTACAAGTATTCAACTTGTCGACAAGCCGCATTGCCATCTGGATCAGCTTCGACAATCATCTTTGACTTGCGGAAGCCTTTCACATACCCAACAATCAAATCGTACAACCTCATCACCCCGCTTAGTATCGTTTCCTGATCACTCTTCGACGGCTGATTTATGCCCAAGGGGGTTGGGTGCTTGTGGAGAACGTACACTTAACCGAGACAAGCAACTTCATTGACAGTTCAAATCGGCCATGTAACTGCATCACCAGTCTTGATACTACCTAAAGTTGCAAACAATGTCAAATACGCAAAGTCTGGGCTCACTAGCTACTTTGCTATGTGATGACCAAGATCTGATTCCTCTTCAGAAGAACCTTGGTGATGAGGATATAGTTTTATTATTAACACCTGCCGTTGTTCCTTCAGACCCAAGTCTTGCGAATGCGAGTGACCCTTTTGAGCCTCTCGGTCAAGCACTTGCGCAGACACATCCCTGGGTTCGACACGTCCCCTACACCAAAGAGCGTGGCATCACGGGCTTCCATGTGGCATTTATAAAGAGAGCACGGATTGTTGTCTTCGTGCTGAGCGGCTTCTCGTCAGACGAGGGCGCTTTTCAAATAGAACTCGCCGAAGTAACCCGAGACGTATGCGAGGACCGCCCCCTCGCTCTCGTGGCCTGCTGCGAAGTCCCTGAAAACGGAGTTCATGAATACGAGTTTCAAACCATCTTACAGTGCCCCGGGTATCTCACGATGCACCTACAGGCCATCGCCGCCCTTCTGACGAGCGAACGAGCAGCCGCGGCTGTCAAGTCAACTGTCAACGACTCTTCTCCCCCGCCGGCTTGGTCGCCTGTGAAATGGGACTACGACAAAGACCTCCCAGAGATACACGCCCTATGGGATGCGGCTTTCCCTGCCAAGTTTCATCTGGATCGCTCAACTCTTGGTTCCCTGTTAAAGCGTGATGGTTATGCGATGCATTACATCATTCGAGAACCTCAGACTAGCAAAGCTGTTGGGTTTTGCGCTACATTCACGACGTTTACGGATAGTAGTGGTGATCGGCTGATTGGATCAATAGCTGCCATCATCGTTCACAAAGATTACCAAGGCCAAGGTATCGGGCGCATACTCCATGACGAAGTCGTGAGCAAACTCAACAAGATTCGAGGCGTTGGCATAATTCAACTTGGCAGCACATTTCCAAGACTACTCTATGGTCTACCTTCTCCTGTAACCAAGGCTGAGTGGTTCAAGAAACGAGGATGGAACGTAAAGGAGCCTACGCCTGGGAATGGCCGACGCGTACTGGACTGGATTTTGAGATTTGCCGACCATCCAATCCCCGATCTTGCGTCTGCCGGCTTATCTTTCAGGCCATGCCAACTCTCTGATTACCAGCAGGTCATAGAGATGGCAAACAAAGAATCACAGAAGAGATATGGGTTTGGGTGGTACGACCAATACGCAAAGACAATGGATAGTTGTTTTATGAATGATGTCGTTGTTGGGCTTGAAGGAGACAATCTGGTTGCGGCGGCAATAACATATTTCCCCAACAACGGGAGCCCTTGCGGCGCAGATATTCCATGGCCAGCCGCGATCGGGCAAGACATTGGCGGAGTTTCATGTATCTGCATTAAAGGTGAGCTTCCAGCTAAGATTTGAACCATACTGACTGGTTTTCAGATGACGACCCAGACATGGTTAATCGCCGGGACTCAGTAGCAACTAGATTGCTTCTGGCTTGTCGGCAGACGTTGAGTGAGAGAGGGATGGTGGGAATGTTTGTTGATGGCAGTAGATCGGATGAAAACGTGCTGCAGTCCCTAGGTAAGGAAGAACATCTGATCTTCCCACGGCTGCAACTGCTGACAATCAACTTTACCAGGGTTCTATACGTGGGCAGAATACAAGGAGGTTTGGCGCAAAGTCTGAACACAAGAAATACCCTCTATACCAGACCTTGTATACCAAAAGCACCATCAACTAGTCGGACAAATACAGCTATCTTGAATAAAGAGGAAATTGTCTGAGATGCAGCTCAGACAACAACCCAAAGTCATGGCTCGACAAATTCAATCCCAAACTTCAACTCCCAGGTATAGCTTCAGGGGTAATTTCTTTCACATTTCTGTTATTAGCCACCACTATCTTCTTGTATCGCCCTTCGTCAATTTCGCCGCATGGCCGGGCCCTTTTTTTTTTTTTTTTTTCTGAATCACACGTACGCATCGTCTAGATGTGTATTCAGCAAATCACAATATCGTCCATAGCACTGCATAAAGCCAGCGCCCTTCTTAGAGACTTTAGCTAGGCCTGTATAGGCTCCTCAGGAAGTGGAATTTCAGATCACACCCCTTGTGGCATGCAGAAAAGATACGGATTGAAAGCCACAGCTGATAGTTTGAAGTACCGTTTGCTCGAATACTGTCGGATTTAGACAAGGGTGGTTGGTTAAGGTCTGACAAAGCTCGGCGTGCTGATCCTATCCAGAAGTACTCTGTCAGTTGGAAGACCCTTGGGCCTCCCTCTTCTCTAGCATCACGGTGCCGTGTCGCTGGTACAATTACCCGATAAGCAAAAGCATTGAGTGGTCTAGAAGGTCCATATCATGGACTTGGCCTGCGGAAATCTACGTGGCTGGTTGACATGTCACAACATACGGTTCCAGTCTTGATCGAAATCACCGTCTATGCATATGCAACTACTCACAAGCACTTTTTTACTCCGTTCAAGCATTGATGTTGGCTTGACACGTATCAGGCTTACTCCATACCATACATACCCTGCTTCTACGTCTAACATTTACCAGTCGCTTCGCAGAGCGGTAGCCCTGATATGGATTACTAACAGCTGACGTGTGGGAGGATAACCATACGGAGTCGATTCACGTTGAAAACCTGGCGATGCCAAAAGCACCTAGCGTAATCAGCTTGCAGTATTTTCCATCCCACCCACATTGTTTATGCGGCATTACCAGTTGATATAAGCATATTCCCAACTCTATTGGCTCTTTTGCGCACGTCGCCTCCTACGAGCTTTTGCTTGTTTGACAAAGAAGCTGCAGTTTACGGGGCTTGTATTACCGTCATCGCGTGCCGCCTAACCGAGTTCGTACTTCTGCTAAACAAGAGGGAGGTGATTTTGGTTTTCTCACATGGCCTGGATGATACTAAATCCCCACATGCCGTACTCGTGTAACGATGACTTTGCTGGGCTATCAACGGACCCTCCCATCAAGAGCCTGTTTGGGCTAACGACCACCCTGGGCAGTCTTGCGGGCGGGCGGATTGCGGCCATGAGATGCGGAAATGGACCAAACAGGTTCAGAAGTTGAATATGCAGGCAAAGCAAGCTGAGCATTGGTTACACAGCAGCCTCTCAACCACGCAGTGTCGTACAAAAACAACATGGAAACGACAGATTTTGCATCGGCTTACCAAGTCGGATGAGGTTCACAGACAAGGGCGCGCAAGCGCAGGTAGACTTTCAAAATTGTGAATTTTGTAATCTATCAACCCAACCACCTTATGAACATAATGAATGCTATAGAGCAATGCCGAGACGGCCATAGCATATGCGCTGCGTTCTCGCAGTCTAACATTTTTCTACTTCGAGCGAGATACAGCTCAAGGGTATACATCAAAGTGAGCCGTAAGCGGAAACGGAGAAAGCAGACAGACCTGAAACAAGAATACAGTAGACAAACATCAAGTTTAGAACCAAAGCAGTAACTTTTTGTAATCCAGTCCCCCATGATACACACCCTCAAGTAGATAGACGCCTCCTACACCCTTTTTTTTTTATTTAACAACATGATGATTTTCGTGATATAACTCCCTTCCTGGCTTTTCCCAAATCCCATTCAATATCACACTGCTCAAGCCCACTTGGAAAAATCAACAGTGTCGGTGTGCGAATCTTGCCCATGTGATGTCCCAACCTCAGTGTCATTGGTTGTGGTAGATGACGACAACATTGAGGACCGGTGCGAAGTCTGCTCACTTGTACTTGTGAAGAAGGTGGCTACGCTTGTGCGACGGAGGCTGGTGAAGCTATCGCGGACTGTGCTCACCGGTCGTGAAGACGACGTATCTCCCTGCGGTAGAAGCTGTTGCTGTTGATGCATCGGAGTTGTGCCTCCGAGAGACGAGTTCTGTGAGGCTGAGGGTGTCAGCTGCCCAGATTTTGATGGTGTGTATTTCTCCCGGAGCCTTTTGATGGCACGGAGACGACTTCTCCAAGAGCTGACATGCTCCCCGCCTTCACGATTGGCCCAGACGTGAGAGAATACAGAGGCGTTGAGTGCCAACAGGCGGATTAGACCAGGCAGGGCCTTTAGTGAGACAATCTTCATCTCGGAGGCTGGGGAGATCTCAGGAAAGCCCGGTTTGCTCAAAACCTGAACACGATAGAAGGGCTGACTGTTCTTCGAAGTATCTCTAGCAGCAATGAACGAGGCCCTGGACGCTGGCGTGATGACGATGTGAACAAAGTTAAAGTCGCCTGGAAAGGTATCAAACTTGAATGGCAGGCCTGAGTCATTGAAAACGATGTTAACAAAGTCATTGCCGATGTGTCGTTTCTTCAGAGTGCATCGTGGGTCGTGTTCCAGGTTTGTGGGCATTTGTGTCGTGACGTGAAAGACGATCTCGGTAACACGATCCCGCCAGCAAAATGTATACTGGCCATCTGAATCAAATTCGCGGTCTAGTCCGTGAGTGTTAAACGTCGCTCCCTTGAGCTTAGTCAATGTGCCGAGATTGTGGAGGAATTCCATGTAATCACTGCTTCCAGAAACGTTGCCAAGAATCTCGACCTCGTCAGTCTGGCCCTCTCCAATGTATATGACGCCGACTTTGTGTCCGTCGACAGTGGAGCTCCGGTCAAAGACCCTGATAGCTCTGTCGACAGCATCGTCTTCGGGAAGCGGGATAGGTCGCGCTAGATCATGACCCTGCGGAATGGACGACATGAGCTGTACCATGATGTGGCTGGGCAAGATAGTATTGGTCGAGACCTGTCCCTCTCTGCTGATGTCGACGTAATTCGGAGTTTGGTGAGGAGGTGGTGGATCGAATGTCTCTCGGATTGTGAACGCCGAGGTACCGGATGGTTGTCTTTTGACAATCTGAGCCCAGCCAGTCGTTGTGGCCTGCCTCACAGTGACGATGCTGTAGCCAACTAACCATCTCTTCTTTATAATCTCACCAAATCGGTCTGGGGTAAAGAGAGGGTCTTGAGACGATTCTTCGACGTCGGCGTATGTATATCTTTGCATGAAATCAATCGAGGTGAGAGCCTGTTCGTTCTCTGTGTGGGTATCTTCTACTTCGTTATATATGTTTCTGACAAGCCATCCGACCAAATTGGCACGGTCAGGCAACTTCAGTGCAAGGAACCAAAAGAGAATCACATGGTACGCCAATGCATACACATATTGCGGTAGGTCATCCGTCGCGCTTGGGTGCACCGGATCCGAAAGATTGAGGGTTGAGGTGGCTGGTGTAGATGGTTCGCTCGCATGACTATTCCTGTTGGAGCCTTTCTTGTCCCTGACCGATTGTAGATATCGGATGCATATCCCAAACACAATCTTGTACTCCTCTTCCCTGAAGTTGACATATACGTTGTGCAAGCGGCTGAGGCAGGCTAGAAACTCGAGGATATGGATCGAGACATGGGGCTGAGTAATGATAGTAGACATCTTGGTCAACAGCTGAACCAATGATTTGCTAGTTGAGAGTGGCAACTCATGGCAGCATATCGACAAGGCATGAATGCAGCACTTTGCGCTTCGTTCCCAAGTGGCTATACCGTGGACAAACGTTTTGACGATTTCATCCTCATCTCCCTTCTGAAAGTGATCGTGGTAACTGAGAATCATGGTCAAGCTGTGAAAGATACAGATCGCCACATCAGCCCGCCTTAACCCTGATGCATTTGGTGGTTCCTGGAAGGAATTAGTCCGGATCTGCTCGCAAATCAGTCTTCGGAGCTCCTGAATCTGGGGGATGGCATCGCTGAAAATGGCATGATTGCTTAGCTGCGAAGGGAGATGAACGAGAACAAAGCTGTAAACCTCCCAGTCACAACCGTGCAACAGACCCAGAACAGCCTCAAGCCAGGTGGCGATATCGAGGACGGTTGCCCCAGCATCAACCTCTCGCTTTTCGAACTTCTCCTTCGACTCCTGTTCTTCGACCTCAGGATGATGGGAAACCAAAACCGGACTGAAGACACCCGTAACAGACTCAGGCAGAGCCTCGGGATCTGGGAGGTTCCAAAGCTGGTGATAGCGAGCAGTACTGCCTATGCTTCCCGCCAAGCCACTGCCGGCAGCAACACTTGCAGACCGAACAGGCATCCCCCTTTCATGACCTTGTCCTTGACTGAATGAAATCCCGCGAGCAGACCTAGACGACCCGCCGTGCTCGTTTCTCAACAGGCGGATAGACTGTGCAGCTTCGTCAGCCTGCTTCTTCGCATGAGTCTCGGGGGTCCGACACAAGGTAGCGGCGACGAAGTTAGTCTCGAGGGTCTTTGTGATGAAAATGCGATTGGCCCAGTCCGCACGCAGCCTAAATAAGAGCTTCATAGCGGTTAACCGAGCATCGACCTCACAGTGACTCGATTTGGCGATGTGAATCAACGCATGATACAGCCTCAGAGACTTTCCACTGTCAAAATCCATAGTTTGTACAAACATCTTGACATAGCCTTTGGCCACCACGTTCGAGGGTGATTGTTCCTGTGTCAAGTGATCATCGGAAGAGGCCTGAGCGAATGGCATGGGGGATGCTGACGAGGAAATTGGTGACTTGAGGCGGTCGCCGATTACGATACCCCGGAGGGCATCGACGATGTATTCAAAGAGTTCCATGTCGCAGGATACTACAACTGAAACCATCAGCGACATGACACCCTCAAGAACCAATACGTCTGTCTCTTCAGCAATATCCTGAAGGACGCTCTTGGCCAGTTGAGGAATGAAGCTCTCTTCAGGATCGTCGCCCACCAGGTCTACCACTTCGTAAGCGTCCATTATCGTCTCCAATGCTCGAAGTCTGATCTGCGATGATCGATCTCTGTTGCCAAAGAATCCTTTCAGAACAAGAGTCAAGTTCTCCTCCCATTGTAGATCTGAGGGGGAGCAACATCTGAACTGTTGAAAGTAGTTCAAAACAGAGGATGCAGTTGCGTCAGGGAGGAACTGGTGGACTTCGGTAAGAAAAGAAACGACCGTAGCCCGAGGAACGAAAAGATCCAACTTTTGGTTGATTAGTGCGTCGAGCCGCTTGATGAGGATGGTGAGTTCTCGGCTAAGTCCCTCTTCAGGCTTGTCATCTCTGACAGGACTAAGAAGGCCGTCGAAATCATGTGGCCCAGGAATAGCTCGTTTGGAACAGGCTACGGCAGCCTCGAGTATGACTGACCAATCCTCGTCATTTACCAAACGATGCATATGTCCTTCTCCATCGTCAAACAGAGCGTTGAGAAGTTGAAGAATGGCAGTCAAAGTCTTGATGGACGTGCCTGTTCTTGCGATTATGGCAAGCCCATCTGCCAGCAATGCGAAGGGAATACCTGGATAGCCATTTTCGGGGCTTTTGGTTAGGACTTTCTGCAGGACAGCCAGGGCTCCACGAATCTCCCTGTTGATATCTTTCTCCTTGGCCCCGTCGGCAGGATTGTTTCGTAGAATATCCAATAGAATACGAATGGTCGCCTGTCCGTTGTGGCTTTTGAATAGGTTTGAAAGCGTGTTCCATGAATCTTTCTGGAGGCTTCCCACCATACAATAGATGGAGCTGAGCACTTGAACACAACCCTTGAGCTTCTCTTCTGGAATAGACCCAAAGGTCACTATAGCATCAATGACCGCTATGCTCGATCTGAGGTCTTCTTCCACACTAGTGCTCATGCAAATTGCCAGTAGTCGATCGATTAATCCTGTCACGGCAGATTCGTCTGCATTGTTGAAGCTGAACTTGATGACATCGACAAGAAAGTTGAATAACTGAGCTAGGTTCTTTTCTTCGCCAGAAACTACGGCGCGGCTTCGAGAGGAGGCCTTCAAACTCCTGGACGCTTTTCTCCTAGCTGCGCGCACCACGTTGTACGATTCCCAGAGCCAACTGGTCAGCAGAGGGATAAGCTCGTAATCAAAGCCTGTCAAGATACGGCCGCGCCGGGTGAGGTCCACGAGAGCGGCTAATTGTAGATGGAAATCTTCCGAGTTTGCGGGAGCTGATAAAGTCGTGAAATATTCTTGACGCTCGAGATCGGAAGAAGCCTCATGCTTCACGCACTCTGTCAAGAGTTCCCAGCCAGCTGTTCGTGCCGCAGCAGGCTTTGCAGGGTCGATGAGATCCTTTGCAGCGTACCAGATATCCAGTACAGGATTCAGAGGGTACTCGGCGATTGCATATTTCAGCGAGTTGGCGGCAGCGACACGCTCGTTGGGAGAGCCATTCTTGAGAAGCTCAAAGGACTCCATATGACTTGAGGACAGTCCGTGAGGCGGATTTGAAGACGCAGTCTGAAGAGGAGCATGGACGAACTCGGCAGTCGGCAGGGCGTTCGTGGGTGAAGGTGATGCTATAGACGGCGACGATTTGGAGAGCTTGGAGCTTGTTAGACCCCGCAGGACGTGGGCAAGGCCACCCTGACGGGACGTATCTGGGGATGATGGACCATCTCCTGGCTGTGGTGACATATGCTCGTATGAAGTCTCGTCGGGGTCTGGGTGACTAAGAGAAGCTAAACGGCGCAGCATGTTAGCAAAGGAACTGAAGCCCGTGTGCTGGAAGCTTCGTCATCGATTAGGTAGGTCAGGTCGTCGATATGAAGCTGAAGGCAATGTGAGGCGAGCGAAGAGTATCGAAGACAAGGTGGGCAGACGAGATTCGGTCGAACTTTAAGGCTTGACGGGCGATTAGACGAGACAAGGCAAGTGAATGTCTTGTATCGTATCGAAATGTAGTGTAGGTGCGACAGACGGAACGGCGTCTCGGATGTAGTGTGCAGGTGCAAGTATGAGATGGGCAGACGATGCAAGCGAGTCTCACCGGCGAAACATGTGCTACCCAGGCCTAAGATGGGCCTGTGAGAGGTTGAAGATATATATGGGAGGAGGCGTGGTCATTAAATGGTCAGGAGACAGAGATATAGATGAAGTCGCAGCGAGCGCGAGGAGGTACGTTGTTGGAGAGTGACAGTGATAATGGCGATTAGTTGGGATCCAATAACGCGCGGAGGTGGACGGAGGTTCCGGTATGGCACCACACGGCGGGGCGGGAGGCTGCCAGGCGGGCAGATCAGCGGGATAGAAAGGCGAGAGAGGCCGGAAGACGCAAAAAAGGCAGTAGGGGCTAGCGCATGAGACGGCTGAACATTGATTGGGTTGTGAGAATGGACGTGCGAAACGAAGCGATGGGATGAGACGAGGCAGACAAAACGAGAAAAGACTGGGGGAAGAGAGAGAGCGAGAGTGAGTGAGGTTGGAAGAGATGATGGTGGTTAGATAAGGTAGGTTAGTACGGAGTATGGGGGCAGAGAGTTTACGCTGGGGATACAATACAACCCAAGACAACGACAATAGCCGCAGGTACTCTGTAGATGCAGGGCAGATCGACCAAGCAGGGTACCGGTACTTCCTGACGTGTGCTTCCAGCTAATAGAGTTTTAACTTTCGTCTTACCTAAGCCAACATTGATTGGCTTTTCAGTCGCTGTCTAACTGGGAAGCACGCAAACAGCCCAGGGATTTCATGTACGCCATGCCACCAAACTATAGGCGGTAAGGTACGGACGTCAATCGCGCCAATCCCAGACGACAAAAGGGCCTTAAGGCCAGAGAGAGGAGAACATCTTGTTTCTTAGCTACAGCGTACCTGCAGTATTGTGTTTGATCGAGGTTGTGTCTGGGTGTATCCCAGCCAAGTAGAGCGATGAGACCTTTTTATTGCTTTGCCGTCTTTCGATCTCATGAGAAAAGCTGAAAGATTCTAGTAATATACCCTTATGTTGGATGTATCTGTAGGGAACAACGGTTATGTTTTTTTTTATTCACCACCAAAAGCCACCTCACCAAGGTATCTGGGGCTTCTCATCAACATATTTCCTCCTAATCCGGTGCCCTTCAATCATCCGATCCTTACATTCAGTAGTGAACTACGTTAGAGAGAAAGCCCACGTCCAAGTTCCCATGTGTCAATTGGCGGTGATAAGCATCTGCTTACAGGTAGGTACCTTTGGTTGAGCAGTTACTTGTAGAACTGCAAATTCGTCCTTGTGCCTAGGTATCTATCATCCGTCCACTGGCTCGCAATCGCGCAAAGCAAAGCTCAAGTGCTACTATAATAAGTCTCCTATCGCTCTATATTGCTGCATCCCAAAGTTAGTCGGCGTCTTTTTACCAAACACGTACGGGCTGGGCACCTGGGTAATCTGCTGTACAACCGGACGGCTAACATTTACTCAACGTTGTACTGACCTGGAGCTTCCACTTAACTTAGCGGACCTACCTTATCTACTGTAGCTCTGGAGCTCATTAAACACAGCTCTGTTTTATTGAGCTAGCTTGCTGCTGTTGGTTTTGAGGCCATCTATTGGACTCTAACCTGCTATAGCATCCCGCCAGTGGAGTCCCTGGAAGGGGGAGAAAAAAAAAACAGAGCCGCCATCCGGGCTTTGATTTGTTTGCCAACCAACCAAACCAGCAACCTATCAGCTCTAGCTGCAACCTCCAAATTCATCCTTCCCCATCACCGCCGCTTCTTCTTCCTTTCTTTCTCTTCGTCCTCCAGCCTTTCCCCTTTTACAAGATCTCCTCCTCAATACATCCTCATCATGGCGGCCGACATTGGTCAGATCGCTCAGCTGCTTGACGCAACTCTTGACCCTGCCGAGCATCGCAAAGGTACTTGATCCGTTGCCTGTCCTACCCCGTCGCTGCCCCGCGGTTTTGGAAGCTAATAAACAATCATCACCAACAGCCGAGACGGCCCTCAAGCAAGAGGCTACCAAGCCCCAGTACTCTCTTAACCTTCTCAACATTGTCAACTCTGACTCCCTACCGCTAAAGACCCGACTCGCCGCTGCCTTGGCCTTCAAGAACTTTATCCGGACAAACTACGTGGTGCGTCTTGTCAATCGATCGGCCGTTTTCGAAATACTTAATCTCGAGTTTGACACAGGATGAGGAAGGCAACTATAAGCTACCTCAAGATGAGGTCCAAGTCATCAAGGAGCGCCTCATCGGCCTCATGATTTCTTCACCAGCCAATATTCAGGCCCAGCTTGGAGATGCTATTAGCGTCATCGCAGACTCTGATTTCTGGCGACGATGGGATACCCTTACGCAGGTATGTTCTCCCTAGTGTTGCCTTTGGTTATCCCTCGTATTGACACACTTTTGATATAGGAACTCGTCAGCCGGTTTTCTGCTACTGACCCTAAGGTCAATGTCGGTGTCCTCGAAGTTGCACACTCCATTTTCGCCAGATGGCGACCTCTGTTCCGAACGGACGAGCTTTATATGGAGATCAACCATGTGATTGAGACGTTTGGACAGGCCTTTGTTCAGCTTCTTGTGGTAAGTCCTGACCATTGAAACCCTTGCCTATATCATACTCATAACTTTTGGGCATTAGACAACCGATAAGAAGATTGCCGAGAACAGCGACAAGAAAGACGTTTTGCAAGGCTGGTTTGAGGCCCTAGATCTCCAAATCAAGATCTTGCACGATATGTCTTGTCATGACCTACCTCCCATATTCGAGGAGAACCTCGGCAGCATCTCCGAACTCCTCCACAAGTACCTCACATACTCTAACCCCCTGTTGGAAACCGACGACGACACCGAGACAAGCATAGTCGACACTGTCAAAGCTGATATTTGCGAAGTCCTGGAGCTTTTTACAGTCAAGTTCGATGAGGATTTCTCCAAATACTGCCAGCCCTTCATTGAGAAGGCCTGGAATCTTTTGTCTTCTACTGGCCCCGAGACCAAGTACGATATCATCGTCAGCAAAGCGCTGCATTTCCTGACTGCCATCGCATCCTCTACACAGCACTCCGGCATATTCAACAGCGAGGATGTTTTGACACAGATCGTGGAGAAGGTCATCCTACCAAACGTGGCACTTCGCGAGTCGGATATCGAGCTGTTCGAAGATGAGCCCATTGAATTCATTCGGAGGGATCTCGAGGGATCTGACACGGACTCACGACGACGATCTGCCACTGACTTCCTTCGTAAGCTTCAGGAGCATTTTGAGGCCCCTGTTACAACAGTGGTTTCCAAATACATCAGCCACTATTTGTCGCAGGGCAGCAGCGACTGGAAGGCCAAGGACACTGCTATCTACCTCTTCCTGTCCATTGCCGCCAAGGGTGCTGTCACTGCTGCTCAAGGTGTCAAGACTGTCAATCCTCTGGTCAATGTTGTTGAGTTCTTCGAACAGCACATTGCTCAGGACCTTATCAGCGCACAAGGTGTCGAGCCTATCTCGAAGGTGGATGCCATTAAGTATCTCTACACTTTCCGAAGTCAGCTGTCTAAGGAACAATGGAAGGTGGCCCTTGGCCCCTTGATCCAGAACCTGAACTCGAATAACTATGTCGTTTACTCCTATGCCGCTATTGCAGTGGAGCGTGTACTATTCCTTACGGATGATGCTGGCAACGCCATGTTCCCCCGTGCTGACATTGAGCCCTTCGCCAAAGACCTTCTCGGTCATCTGTTTAAGCTCATCGAGAAGGAGTCCAGCCCTGCCAAGCTGCAGGAGAACGAGTTCTTGATGCGATGCGTCATGAGGATCTTGATTGTTATCAAGGACGGTGCTACTCCTCTGCTGGATAATGTGCTGACCCATCTTATCCTCATTACCAACGTCATGAAGCAGAACCCTAGCAACCCTCGGTTCTACTACTACCACTTTGAGGCCATTGGTGCTCTTGTCCGATACTGTGCTCCTAGCAATGCTGCTCTTTTCAACGAGAAGCTGTGGGGTCCATTCCACCAGATTCTGGTCGAGGATGTTACAGGTGAGTCGAGTCGTCGCTCTTCAAGAATCTCACTAACATGTCATTAGAATTCATGCAATATGTCTTCCAGGTCCTCGCCCAGCTGCTCGAGTCTAGCCCATCTGAGACAATTTCAGACAACTACAAGGCCCTCCTGGGTCCCCTATTGAATCCTACTCTTTGGGAAACTCGAGGTAACGTTCCTGCGTGCACCCGCCTCCTGTCTGCTGTCATTCCTCGGGCTTCCCAGGCGATCCAGGCGGAGAATCAGCTGGAGCCTGTGCTAGGCATCTTCCAAAAGCTGTTGAGTGGCAAAAAGTCGGACGTGCTCGCCTTTGACATCCTCGACTCCATTGTCAAGACGTTTGAGCCGTGAGTACTCACCTTTACATTGCTAAGGGGGAAAGCATAATTAACCTTGTCACAGTACCGTACTAGATCAGTACTTCGTCACAATTCTCAGACTCATCTACACGAAGCTTCAAGGAACACCTCCTGACTCGTTCAAGCTGCGCTTTGTTCGCTTCTACCACCTTGTTTCTGCTCGCCTTGAAGCGGGATACGGAGCCGACTACTTCATCAAGCAGTCCAACTCTGTTGAAGATGGCGTCTTCACCAAGGTTTACCCTGCTTTCGTTCTTGCTGAGACGGAGAAACTCGCTCGCCCCGTAGACCGAAAGGTCGCGGTTGTCTCATTGACCAAGACTCTGTGCGACTCGCAAGCATTTGCCCAACAGTTCTTGAAGGGCTGGGCGAATAGCTGCCGCAAACTTCTCTCCCTCCTAGTCAACCCACCTATCGTGGGTGCTGGTGCTGGTGACGAAGTTGTTGCCGAGGCGGACGTTGATGACATTGGCTTCGGCATGTCATTCACCGCACTCAACACGTGCAGAGCCTTAGCCAAGGATGATTTCCCCGAGGTTCTCGACGTTACCAAGTGGGTGAAGGAGTATATGGTGAGCGCGAACCAGCGACATGGTGGTGCCATTGAGAGCTTCATCGGTGAGCGACTAAGCCCCGAGGAGCAACAAGCCATCGCCAAGTATATCCGATAAGACGCGTAAATCACGTTGTCGCTGTGGGGGGCATGTGTAAGATGAAAAAGGGGGCCATGTAGCACCTCAACACTGTGCTGAAAGAAGCCCTGAGTGGAATTTACAAAGGATACCAAGGCCCGGTTAGGGCTTGCGAATACAAATGATTGATTACACAAGATAAAAAGGCTTGAGGACAGAACGTCTCTGCCAGCAATAATAATAAAACGTCGGGAAGAACCCACATGAGGAAAAACATGGAGTTGGAATGACCGTGACTTTAGCTCATGAAAAGCCCGTCATAAGGCCATGATGTTTATGCCACTACAAACCATGACCGTAACGTTACGTCGAATGAATTTAAGGTGTATTAGATAATCTTATGCTGTCGGTGTGCCTTCCTTCGTATAATACACTGTGAAGCAAGGCGCCTGTGTAAGATGTAATACTCGCAATGTGCTACACGACCACGCTCAAAGCTCCTTCAACCAAATACCGCAAACAGGAGTGTATGCCAGTATGACCACCAAAACATAGAAAACACCGGTCAATGCTTACAGAGACAAAAAAGTCATCCGTCGACAGTTAACGCCTAGGGCCACGTAACCAATGGTCCCTCCCATCTCATCATAAAGAGTCGTGTCAATGCCATCATTTGGTATCAAAATCGTGCAAAGCATCTAAACTGCACCAAAACTGCTCATATCCTCGTCTCATGTTATTGCACCGCGGCAAAGTGAGAGTCAAATCTTTCCTATACATCATCAAGGCTGTGATCGTTATCATGGAATCGGGAGCCGGGTAGTCATTGAAGTATGCGAGGTTTCGTAGCTTTCGAAAGCTGGCGAACCTAAAGAAGCGTGCCATCTCTACCGATGACACCAACACTGTTGCGCCATCCACACCTTCCGTTGTAGTCGTTTAAGATTCGGTCTCGGTCTCGAGTGGGCAGCGCGGACCCTCGCGGATTCAGTGTCCCACGTGGTAGGGACGTGGGCTGGAAGTCGACCTCGCTGCTTCCCCGGGAACTCCCCCCACTAGCGTTCGTCTGGACGAGCAGTAAGCTGCTGGTGCTCGATAGTCTTTTGGTGAACTCGGTGAAACTCAACCTTTTGGTAGCAGTGCTTGAAGTGGACAGACGTTTGTCTCCATTCGACCGCATCGAGGCATCATCAGATACCTTACTGGGGTGTGCTGTCATTTCCAGTCTGGCCATGCCGGCGGCCAACTGAGGGGTGCTATTCGTCCTTTGTGTAGCATTCGGTCGGGTTTTTGCGTGCGCAGTATGCGGTCGCATCGGGGGGGACTGTTGCAGCACCGGAGTCCTCGACACTGAGGAACGGCTGGATGGTGACAGTGGTGCTGGGTCACGACGATCAGCAATAAATTGCAGCGCCCGTTGTGTTGTAGGAGGTATCAGGGCTGGCCCCCGTCTATCAGGTACACCACCATATGCGTCCTCGTCTAAATCGTCCGAATCGCTATCCTCATCTTCGCTGGAACTATCAGACGCCTCGAAAGCACTGCGCATTGCTATTTGTTGAGCTCGTTCAGCTTCTTCTCTCTGTTTTCGTTTGTCGTCAGCTTCTCGCATCAATGCATCAAATCGAGCCAAAGAGCTCAACTTCTCCTCGCCAGGAACCTCTCGTTCCGAGCCAGGAATACAACGCATCTGGAACGCTCTGTCCAGAATAGTCTCGCGTGGCCCAGGCGGAGAGCTCGATTCAGTTGCCGCGATAGAGAGATGAGGCGGTTGAGAGCTAATGCTGCTGCGGCCTCGAATTGGCGAGCTCATTGTGGATGATCTCCCCTGAGCAGAGGTCCATCCCTCAATAAACTCCCCTTGGTAGTCTCCCGTAGTGTTGACAGGAGATGGCAGATCAGTTGGAAGAACTGTAGTGTAGTGCTGGCCAGGAATCGGAAAATTCATCTGTTGGATTGGATAATGATTGCTCGAAGGGGAAGAAACGTCGCTACGCTTTGATCGTAGACTAGGAGATTCGGAGCTGAATGTAAGAGGTCGATCTCGGGTGGCTGTCGAATGAGTAGTGGCAGAGCTTTTATGTTGTAGACTTCGTGGATCAGAGCGGCCAGATCGATTTCCACTAGTTGGGCGGGAGAAGTAATCAGAATTATCGCGAGACATTGACGCAAACGGATTGGAGAATTGGGGCGACATTGGGCTTTCTGGACTCATGGGAGATTTCCTATAGAGGATGTTGCGCGCCCACTCATGTAAACTCAGATGATGATCGTCTGGAGGCGTGCGAAACCAAAGAGTCGTTGCGCTAGCCTCTTTGCTCGATGATATAAGGCCGGCAGCACGGCTTGAACGTCGCTTCTTCTCTTTATCAGCAATAGAGATGACGAGGGTGGGAAGAACGGGGCCCTGTTTGCGGTGGGTGATCTGCTGAACCTGGCAGTCGGTGATAGAGTTTACCGGCCATTGCTGGCTTGGTTCAGTGTCTTCCTAGAATTCCAAAGGTGAGTCTGGGACACTTGGAAGCATACGAAGAGAGCAGTCGGTACAGTGGCGCTCAGAACCACATACCTTGTGTTTGTAAATGAATATACAGGATTCTTCTGTGGGCAGCTTGGGAAAAGATCTGCTGCCCCCAAGGCTGTTGTTACGACCGTTGGATATTAACTGTAGTTGACTGGGGCCAACTCTGGTGTTGCGTCTTCCCACGACAACATATCGCAACTATAGAGTTAGTGGTGAGTAGAAGCGCGAGATGACCGGAATGTGGGCGGGCGATGAAGGAAACTAACCTTCCAAACAGCTCTACCTAGAATCTGGCCCCGTTCTGGAGGGACCATGAGCATCCCTTCCAAGTTGTCCATGATGAACGTGCGCAGTAAGAAAATGCGCAATGCAAAACTACAGACAAGTATTGAATTGGGTTAAATCAAGAAAGGCCATAAAGCAAACGAGTGAGCGAGCGATATTACAGTCGCATCATGAGTTCTGAATCATGAGCGAGAGCCGATAAAGAATCGAGGCGCCTAGGGAATGGACAAGCCCTATGACCAAAGTAACGAAATATGGCGAATCGAATACTAGCGGAGTACACAAAAGACGAGACCGAAAAAAAACCGTTGTAGTGGAATGTAAAGAAGAAATTTAGAGTCGAAAGATCCAATGATGTTGGTGGCAACCAGAAGCAAACTAAAGGGGACTCGGCCGGAAAATGGAAGATTCGGGAGCTGTTCGGAGACGGACAGATCGACGAAAGATAGTCAGCTAATAAGGTACCAGGGTAATACAAGCAAGATACGATAAAGTGGAAGCTTCAAAACTTCCTGGATCTCGTCTCGTCTCGTCTTGCCTTGTCCAGGCGAGAGAAAATAGAACAAAAAGAAAGCCTAAAGCGAACGAAAGGGTTGTTTGATGATGAAGGACGAGAAGTTTGACTTTGGATTGATGCGACTTTAGTCAGTTTGTTGTTGGCCGTGTTGGTTGGCTGGTTTGTTTGGTCCTTTCTTCCTTCCTTCCATTGGATTGGATCTGTCTAACCGACCTTGAGCGGCCCCTGTTGGAGATGGGACGGATGCGGGAGGAGAGGACCATGATGAGATGGTCTTAGCTTATTGGACGGAGCATGGTTAGCACGAGGTTCATTAGTGTCAAGGCCCCGTCTTTGGTGGAGGGGGGGTTGCGAGGGGTCGATGCGGGTGGGCTGGTGCTAAGGCAGGTACGGAGCGAAGTACAACCAGGAATCAGGCGAAATTAACTACTGTACTAGGTACCTAACTAAGGTAACCTAGAGTACTCCGTACATAAGTCTCGAACAGAAATGGAAGGGACCACCTCAACGCCGATGGAGCGTCTGTCCCCCGGCGAAGTTCCCCGTAGCCAAGGTACTAGCGGCCCGTACTGGCTACAAGCTTTTGGTCTAGCTTAGGTACATCAAAGTTGGGTATCCTTGGTGGGAGGACTGAGCGCAAGTCTGTCGTTGAGAAGATACAAAGTTTAACGTACAGCAGGTATGATACGTTATCTGACTGCATTGCATTAGATCTGGCAGAACTAAAAATTGAAGGGTGGGAAGGATAAGTCTGCACACATGTATAGTTAAGCAGGCTTTCCAGTCCTGGGCAACAGGCGAGAGACTACCTGTAGTAGTACCCAGTAGGTAATTAGCAAGTGAAGCAGTTCATCCTAGATGAAACTGACTCGGACAATCCTGGTGGATCACTTATACTCCTTGGTGAGAAGTTGAGAAATGATTGTAAATGCTTGTCTGGTATTCGACGCTGAACAGAACAGTCAATTGTCTATTGGAACGTTACAATAAAATGCCTCCTTTGGAGGTTTTTATATACGACAAGCCCACCGGTAATCTTTGAAATGTCTAGAAGACAAAGAGGGTACTCACTCACCTAGGAGGTCCCTTAAGTACTAAAGTTATGTAACGCCAACGAGCAGGTACTGTACAGTGCAGTCCCCACCTATGGAAGGTAGGTACGGCAGGTGCCCACAGATGAAGTACCCCTTCTATCTCCAAAGAGCCAGGAGCCATCCGATGATGGGTGCCTTCCCAGCCGTGTCGTCCCTATCTGCAGGCTGCAGGGAGCACGACTCAGGATCGCGCCTCTCTAGCAAGATTGCGTCTGCAAAGGCCGCATTAGATTCTCTCCTTTTACAAGCCACGAATTGACTTGAGCGACCGCTTTTGCCACTCCCAACGCTTCGTTTCAATGCCGCAGTTACTCATAAATTCTCAATGGTTGCTCTATTCTGTCTTAACTTTGATTGCTCAGTAGATCATTTCAACAGCCATGTCGCTTTCTGGAACGCGTGACCGCCTGTGCGCATAGGTATTCAAATATTTTCAGGGGTACCCAAAGAGATCTGGCCTAGTGACTCTTGCAACCCTGCAGGCCCTGTCCTCGGGAGAAACCAACGACATCATGAGGACCAAAGCGCCAACGTCTGTGCCTATGTTGTGCCTGTGCTTGGTAGACCGCTTGGACGTTTCTCATGGCACGGAGTGCGGTATGCAATGTACATGGGTCCCCCAGGATCGAGAAAGCAAGGACCTGCCTTGTTGCAATGAGCACTGCAAGCTCTTCAAGAAACATGTCAAGTATCCGAATGTGGAGCAGCTAACTAATCACGATATCTTCTAAGGTGTGCGGCTGACTCTTCCCGCAACACGACAGACTAATAAATTCGACCCGAATTACTTACCATGACATCCAGCACCGGATGAAAACTAAGGCTTGATGATGTAACATCGCACTATACACTATACTGTGTACTGTCCCCGGGGCACCATCAGAGATACCGTACGGGTAGAGACGCAACAAGGGCATGACTTTTACACGCGGTGCCGGCCCATCCCGCATTAACTTCAAGATCTCTCAAATAAAATTAACACATTACATCGTTAGCCAGAGCATCTCTACCTCGGCATCTTCTCCAATTTCGCTCGACATCCACCAACTAGTCAAAATCTCTCGTCCATGGCATTATCGTCAGTCAGTGCTGTACATCCTGGGCTTTCGATGTCTGTTTATGAAGCTCTGAGTGCCGGCCTAGCAGCCATTGCACATGCAAGAAACATGATGAACTCGCAGTTTTGATGAGCAGACTTCATATTCTACTTCTGACAGGGCCTGACCACTGACATGAGCTAACCACTAGTACTCTCACTTGATCATACAAAAACTACTAGATAATCAGTTGGCGGCCGTTCCTAGTCCACTAAGCCTGCTGCCTTGGCTCTCATGCAAGGGTGAAGGAAATATCGAAACCCTCGGGATATTTCCAGGACCTTGAGGTGATATCTGACATCAGTATGGGTTCTCTGCGTGACTGCGTCCACTTCCTGAAGCAGTTGTCATCTCCATGCAATTCCGCTAATCAACAGGGAGATACAACACTGTTTAAAACCGCCAACTACCGAGACGTTTCCATCCTCGCGTGACCGGGATGATAGCATGGACCCTTGTTCGAAACAGACTGGTAGTGAATCCCCTTTCTTTGTGCTTCTTATTACTCAGCCTTGTGTTCAAAAACTCATACTTCCGAACGTCTTTTCACAATAACAACAAGACCACATATACTTCGGCCCTTTGTTAGCACCTCGGCGCTGATTATCATCCGTCTAGTCCGTCTCGATGCGCACGTCCACCAGGCATGGTGCTTTTAGCGTCAGGGGTGAAGGTTCCAGTGTCTGCATGGCTCGATAATGCACGGATCACCATTGTGTCGACAAGGGTGCATAAGAAGCCAAAGAGTACTCCGTAGACGGAGCCTTGACCATACCGGTCAACCCCCACATCGTGATACTACTCTCCACGGACTTTAAGATGGAGAGGAGGACTTTGGTCATTTGCGCGGAGACAGCGGGCTTTGGTCATGTCTCGTCTTTCCCAGACTCTTCGACGACTTGTGTTGTAAAGAATACGTAGCAAAGCCTATATCGATACCTGACTCGCGGTCAGTCAACTCGACTTGTAAAGGAACTGTTGGGTCTCGAATTGGTTTTTGAATGCGTACCTCTACAAACCTGTCAATCTAGGCACCTGCTTATCTCCTTTTGTGGCGACGATCCTGGATATATGAACAGAGTTGCGCAAAAGAGATATGTAATTCCGTTTTCTATGTTTTCGTCCCATGCTTGTTGCGACTTTCCGTGCCAATTAGTTAGAGCTTTAGAACCGCAGATGCTGCATCGCGAATGTATCAGCGACCACCGACAGGCATCATGAATCGTCCGTTAACATTGACTCTGGCGGAGACAAATAATGGATGAGTGTTGCATTCATTGTATATCTACCATCGTCCGCAAAATAGTTGAGGCTAATATGATGTCTTAGAAATTGGAGACGTCTGTTTGTTGGCGAGATTCCAATTCCAAGTCTGAGGTTCCTTAAGTACACGCAAACGTATTCGGCCTTTCCACCATCCATCGCCATCCAACAAGAAGACAGTTGAAAAGCCCAGTTGCGTTGCCGATCTTCGCCGCTCAGCCAGTACAAGTATCTATCGCGAATCAACACTGTCTCAGCAACCCCCGAAGCTGCCGGCTGGCCCAACAGTTTCCAGATCCCCTTGCCAAAGGATTTCCTGACTGCACAATACAACCTCGTTGGCCGTGGCCAATGGACTGCTTGACTATTGATCATGACACGGAACCATGTCACTCCCTGCAAGCTGGATCTTCCACTCTTGAAGCTATAGTGCAGTACGATCTTAATGGTGCACAAGTAGCGTGCCATCCCGTGCTTGATCTGGCCATCACCCGTCTGCCCTGGTCCCAGTACTGCCAGGTCCAGATCATGCAGGTACTGGACTCTCCCAACTGGGGCTGAGCTTTCTTTTGTTCTGCACGTACGTGCCCAGCCTCTAGCTCGGCTTTCTTCGCTCAAGCGTCAGTCGCGAACGATAATGGACGCATTTAATGCTTCATCCTGGTTACTCTTCCAGGGTTTCCACTTACCAAGGTGGATATGTAGGTTTCTCGTCCCGTCTCTCCACTTCAGCTCCACCTCTGCGGAACCATCACGTATCTCCATATGCCAAAATCGGCAGCGGGCCGCCCTTTTTCTTCTAGTAACTCGTCTTGTTAATCCCTTCCACCACACAGAGCACGATCTTAACGATGGTTTGTAGTGCTTGATTACGGAAAGGGTTCTGGTCCCATTCCGGTAAGGCCTCGATGAATGTATCGTGTCGTATTTGTATCGTTATTGCGAGAAGTGGTTCTGGTCGGACAAAGCCCTGTCCCGTTTGTCGTACCGTATACACAGCGCGACCTAGAGGCATCCAGCTATATACATGTCATATGGCTGGATCCTCATCTACCGGCATGGAACTTGAAATTGCGGAGAGCTTGTTGTCTATTCCCCGTGTGTCTACATGCCTCCAGTCAAGATGTTCTGCACCGTAATTTCCAGCCACCATCCAGCTTGCTGGTTTTGACGACCTTTCAACGTTGAGCGCATGAGACTCTGGCTCCTCAAGCTTCTCCCATCGAGGCAGCAAGCCCGATAAGAGTTTACCTGCTTCATCCAGTATAGGAATCGAAGTCGGCTGCCTCGACCTGTTTTGTTACAAGTAAGCTCGGAGCTTCTGTTGTGCCGCGGGGGGCCTCGAGCTAGAGACCAAGCCAAACTCATGCTCGCCCGCCCAGCCAAAGCTGGCCCTTTTTTATATAACATATCTCGTTCTGAGCCGTGAAAAACTATAGGCTGACATGTAAAGTGTCTGTAAAAGGTGGGATTTCTGTACTCACTAACTTAGTCTAGTTGACCAGAAGAGAGCAACGGCGGATCAGAGCACATTCCGTCATTTCGCTTCGTGAACTGATACCTCACCCAACGCCATAAACAGTAACCAACAAACCCGATTCTCCTCAAGCCACGATAGTATCAATGGTGTCGGAATTAAGAATACTCTCCTGCGTCGCCTTTCCATGCGTTCGTTTCCACCCACCCTTCTATAGAGCCAACATAAATGAAGCACGCACATGGTGCTCCGATCAACAGCAGACAACTTAGCTACAGGTTACATGTATTCGGGATGCTTCAAGAACACGAGAACTATCTTTCGTCTCTTCCCCAGCCGTTTGCAACTCGATGACACCGTGCTCTTAGTTCAAGACTGGCTGTCTTGTTCGACCAACTACACAAGTCCTGTTAGCCTCTTGTTCATCAATTGCCCGTGATAATGCAAGGGACACCCACATCTTGAGTCCGCCATCGTCTCCGCAAGACGCTATCATGTACGAGTCGGTTGGATTCCACGCAACAGCGTTGCAACGGGGATGGTGCCCATGCAGACGCTCAACTGCCGCTCCAGTGTTCTTGTGCCATATCAAGATGTTCCCATCTTCACTGCCACTCAAGACGAAACTCTCGTTGGCTCCGCCGAAGGAGCTACGGATCAGGTAGTCACCACCTGTATGCCCGAAGAACTTCTGTACTGAGTTTCGTGTCAAGAGATCAATAAGCTGAGCCTCACCGTCGCACTTATTGACAAGCAGGTGCCGTGAGTCCTGACTGATGCTGACCGACGTTGGTCGCGCTTTGAGCTCCATATCAAACTCCAGCTCCCGCGTGACGGCATTATAAACGTGGATTGTGTGCAAGTTGTCGACAGCCACAAGCCATCGGCCATCGAGCGACCCGCAAAGATCCTCGACACGATGCTTCTTGCCCCAGTCGTACTGTTCATCGGTGTCCAGGTTTACGGTACGCAAGCTATAGTTAGGGTCTAGTGTTCCAAGAACAAACGACCTAGTATCGTGAGCCCAGACGCAGCCGCTCACGGGTTCCGCAAACCGGCTAAGCTTCCTGACCAGAGTCCCGCCCTGTAGCTGGCCGTTAGTGTTACGCTCAAATGTGAGAACTTTGAGAAAATTGACTACTCACGCTGGTGGCCCACAATCGAGCGTACCCGTCTCGGGCACAGCATAGAATCATAGAATCGTCAGGGCTGAACGACATATTGCCTACTCCACCTTCATGATCCCCAAGGATTACTGATATGTTGAATGTGTGGGTATCCCATATTATAACCTGTTCACTGCTGCCACATGCTGCCAACTTAGATCCATCGTGTGAGAACTGCACTTGCCAGATCTCCCCAGTCATATCCGTAATCTCTAATGCCACCTCTGTTGGGAAGTTCCGCCTGTCACAGAAGTGATCGGAATAAAGTGATGGCGATAGTGCTTCAGTGTGGTACAGACATGTATCGATCTGGCTCTGTTTGACCTGCTCAAGAAGAACCGCCAGGCGACTTTCAGGGAGCATAACCGAAGGTGATATGCATTCCGCTCAACGTCAGCACAGAACCAAACGGCATAGTGAAAGAACCTACTTGAAAGCTCTGAAAGCAACTGCTTTCGAGACTGGCCACTGGTACCGTCCCACTCCGCCTTTGCCATAAGGTCCTCAACGGAACGACACATCAGGAGACTCGACAAAAAATGAAGTTTCCCAGTGTCATGAGATAGGGGTGTTAGCTCGCTTCGAAGTACTACAAGAGCACGACTGGTATCCCGCTGCTCTAAAAGCTCCAAAAACTTCTGTTGTCGTAGCCAGAACCTCATGGCATTGCGGTCTGCACCCGGTGCCAGAACAAGCCCGTTCCCTTGACCTTCAGTCTCGTATGACGCACCGGCAAGCAACTCTTCGGCTGCTGGCCATTGACCACTAAGCACGGCAGACCTAAAGCCGGCCACAGTCGGGCTCTCCAATTCATAACCACTCTCTTGGCTCACATTATTCGCGGCAGTTCGATACCCCATATCCGACAAAGCTTGTATCAACAGTCGGGTCACTTCTTCACGGTCATGGCCAAAGTATTTTGAAGGTCGTTCGTTGCCTTTGGTAACCGAACGGTTCTTATCTCGAGTTGCTGATCCGTTTACGGCAGTTTTGTGACCATTAGTTACCCCCGTAGAAGCCTCACTCGAGCCGTTGGAAAACCCTAGAGAAGCACCATTATGAGGATCAAGGGTGTCGCTCCCACCCATCGTGTCCTTCCCTCTTCGTCGTTTAGCTGGCGGTTCAGCTGCAAGGTCGTCCTCGTGTGCGTGAGAGTGGTTGGCTTGGAACTCGAAGGGATTATTAGAAGGCGGTGAGCGTTGACGTCGTCCGAGTATCCGAGCCGGCGTTTGACCCGGAAGTCGTTCAGGGTTGGCAGTCGAAGAACCTATATTCGCGATGCCAGTCCGTGCTCGATTCCGGTCTTGTTGATGGTTTGGGGAAGCGGTCGAGCTGTGAGCCAAGGGGGCGGCGGAGGGATTGATAGAAGGAGTAGGAGTAGTGCTAGAAGAAGCCGGGAGAGGATGTGGCGTGTCTGGATCACTGGAAATGGTGTCGGGGAGATTGAGGTGCGATGGCTCGCCGGAGGAGTCCAGGACGGCCTCTCCGCGGATTCCCGCCGCGGTGGAATCTGGGTTAATTAACAAGAAGCTGGCTGTTGGCCAGAAGAAAGCGGTATTTGGACAAGGTTGTTAAACAAAACAAGTTTGGCTCGATACCGGCTGCAAAAGATGATGTACGGAGCAGTTGTGATAATGTAATGTAATGTAATGGATGGTGGATGGAAGCGGTAGGTGGAGGTGGCGGCGCTTGATAGTCGTGGAAGTAAGGCACCCTAGACAGTCAATGTTAATGGCCGAAGTAGGTGCATGTGACGAGGTGATGTGTTTCTGAGGCAGGAAGGGGGCACTAAAAGGCTCCTGTCTCAACTTGTGATGAGCACAAGTATTTAGTAGTGCCAAATGAGTCCAAAGTTTATAACTTCCGTTCAAAAAAGTAAGTATGATGCCAGGTGGTTCTTACGCTGTGTTTTGTTGAAATGTGAAGTTGCTGTCTGTTGTATGTGCAAGTACAATACTCGATGAGGCGCTAGTTGGGTCTTTCCGGGGCTGTCGTGAGGTCACCCAGCGAGTGAGTGGAGGTGTACAGCACACCCGAGCACCCTGCAACGCAACATTACCCCTGGAAATGCGTTAGTCTTTAGTGGCTGGCTTGCCTAAGCATCAGGGCATCATAGGACCCAACGGGGAGCTACAGCAACAACTGAAGGTATTAGAAGTGGAGAGGCGATGATGCAGTGTGGCCGAGTTCAGATTGGATATTCCATGTTTACTATCTATATGAGTGTTTCCCAACTTACTGAGAATTCTTCCTAGAAAGAAATCTAAAACGCAGCAAATATTCATACTTGTATAGGTACTTTGGTATTCGTTGGGAGCTTGGGGTTCCCCGTCGTTTAGCGCCCCGGCTCAAGATGCAGTGTCACCCCCACACCACTACCTACAGCCTCAGCTGATGACGTCCTGGTCCTATTTCCTCCCATTACCAACACCAAGATATATTTTGAGTTGCCTGAGCTGGTTGCCCTGGTTATTGGAAACTTCTCCTTTGATGCAGTCGAATGAGCAGTCCTATGAGAGTCGAGGTATCGTCTCCTTACTCGTCAACTACTCAAGTTACTCGTTCAACCTCGACCGCCATTATCTCCTCTCAAAGATTGATCTTAGCTTCTGGTTAAGACCCCTTGTGACTATGGCTGACCCACTACTTCTCTACATAGGGACTCATCTTTCATGCGCATGATACTTCCCCTCATCAACGCCATTTTAAGACCAACGTACGTGGGTTTCGAGTGATAAACAAGAGTTGATAGCATGTCTAGCTGATTTTCTTATCTTTGCCCACCCATATTATTCCGAAGCACCAAGAGCTGATTATGCAACATGTATCTTTACATGCGTATCTACGCCCAGCATTTTGGATAAATGCAGCTGTGCAAGTCTGTATGATCTGTATCTAACAAAACAGTGTGGCTCTGACAGGATCCTACTCCTCTTTCCTACAAGTTCCGCATATTTAACTTCGCTTGTCAAATAGGCAGTGTCGTATGATGAAATATATCTCGATGTTGTTAGGTCAAGGCCTCCAGCAATAAGAAGCTGCCTAAACGACTCCGTATCGACAGCTTCGTCACCAGCATCTCTTTCGTGTCCTACTCAAATCAAGGCACCCTTTTCCCCCGGTAAAAACACATCATGAGCTGACGTTTTCACAACAAGGCTGCAGAATTAGAAGTTATTGCCATTCGCTTCAGCCACACGTGTGGATTATCACGTGCTTCCTTTCTGCTGGGAATGCCGGGATCCTAGTTCAATTAAGTAAGGCACAAAAAGATTAGGCATCCCTGCGCCACTCTGTGGCACAACGCAAGGACGTAATGCGGCGCGCAATTCTTAGTGCCTTTGGGCTCGTGAGCTCGGTGTCGTCTTGCTACTAGTCCCTCCTTTATCCCAGCATCACCACGTATCTTCCATATACCACGGCATCCTTCCCCCGACCGCTTTTCTACCCTCACACTCTATATAGGTGGAAACCTTGAACTTAGATCAGGGCTGTTGCAACGCTTATAGTTGAGCCTGCGCAACGTTTCCTGCAGCCTTCCACGTCGACCGCTTCCCGAAACTCACTATCGACTCCCCTTCTGCACTCGCCGCTCTCGATCCGCCTCGACCCTACGCATAACCCAAGCGTATATACAAGCTGGAGAATTATCTTTGAAGATGAGCGGCTCCCTTGTATCACAGGGTGGCATCTCGGATCCCGCCCTGATCCAGTTAGTCCCTGCGGTAACCCTTCCACTATGCTCTATCTCTAACCTCCATCGACAGACTCGTCAACAAGCTTCAGGATGTTTTCGCAACTGTTGGCGTCAACAACCCTATTGACTTGCCCCAGATCGCCGTTGTGGGAAGTCAGTCAAGTGGAAAGAGTTCGGTGCTGGAAAATATTGTCGGCCGAGACTTGTGAGTTTGCCGCATACCGCCTTTCACCTATTACACCTTGGGGGGGGTTGGGAACTAACCAGCTGAGATAGCTTGCCCCGTGGCTCTGGTATCGTAACCCGTCGTCCCCTCGTTCTCCAGCTCATCAACCGTCCTGCGCAAAGCAATGGTGTCAAGGCTGAGGAAGTTGATACTACCAACGACAAGCAAGCCAATGCCGACGAGTGGGGAGAGTTCCTTCATGCTCCCGGACAGAAGTTTTATGATTTTTCCAAGATTCGAGACGAAATCTCTCGGGAAACAGAAGCCAAGGTTGGGCGAAATGCCGGCATCTCTCCGGCTCCCATCAACCTTCGTATCTACTCTCCCAACGTTCTCACCCTCACCCTGGTCGATTTGCCTGGTCTTACCAAAGTCCCCGTCGGAGATCAACCCCGCGACATCGAGCGACAGATTCGAGAGATGGTTCTCAAGCACATTGGCAAGTCAAACGCTATAATTCTTGCCGTCACCGCCGCCAACCAAGATTTGGCCAACTCGGATGGTCTCAAGCTGGCACGAGAGGTTGACCCTGAAGGTCAAAGGACCATCGGTGTCCTTACCAAGGTTGATCTGATGGACGAGGGAACCGATGTTATCGATATTCTGTCAAACCGGGTCATCCCCCTCCGACTAGGCTACGTCCCCGTAGTGAACCGAGGTCAACGAGATATCGACAACCGAAAAGCTATCAACCAGGCGCTGGAGGCTGAGAAGAACTTTTTCGAAAACCACAAGGCTTACCGCAACAAGAGCTCGTACTGCGGAACTCCTTATCTCGCCCGCAAGCTCAACCTCATTCTCATGATGCACATCAAGCAAACCCTGCCTGATATCAAGGCCCGCATCAGCAGCTCTCTTCAAAAGTACTCGGCTGAGCTCGAAAGCCTGGGTCCCTCTATGCTCGGTAACAGTGCCAACATCGTCCTCAACATCATCACCGAATTCACCAATGAGTGGCGCACAGTTCTGGACGGTAACAACACTGAGCTGTCCAGCACTGAGCTTTCAGGTGGTGCCCGTATCAGCTTTGTCTTCCACGAGCTTTACTCCAATGGTGTCAAGGCAATCGACCCCTTTGATGTCGTCAAGGATGTTGACATCCGCACTATTCTGTATAACTCTTCTGGCTCTTCCCCAGCTCTCTTTGTGGGCACTACTGCCTTCGAGCTGATTGTGAAGCAGCAGATCAAGCGCTTGGAAGACCCCAGCTTGAAGTGTGTATCTCTTGTCTATGATGAGTTGGTGCGAATCCTGTCACAGCTTCTCGCCAAGCAGCTCTACCGCCGATATCCCCAACTAAAGGAGAAGATGCATGGTGTGGTAATTGCTTTCTTCAAGAAGGCTATGGAGCCTACCAACAAGTTGGTTAGAGATTTGGTGGCTATGGAGTCATGCTACGTCAACACCGGCCACCCCGATTTCCTAAATGGTCACCGAGTAGGTCAATCCGGTAGCCAAATTGATTAAAAAAAAATAACTAACCTCGGCTTTTAGGCAATGGCGATGGTGAATGAGCGATACAACCCGAGCAAGCCCGTCCAGGTTGACCCCAAGACTGGCAAGCCACTCGCATCAACTCCCCGAGCCGCAAGCCCAACTGTTTCCGACCCTGAGAACTCTGGAAACTCGGGCTTCTTCGGCAGCTTCTTTGCGGCCAAGAACAAGAAGAAGGCCGCTGCTATGGAGGCCCCTCCCCCTACTCTGAAGGCCTCTGGTACCTTGTCAGAACGGGAGAATATCGAGGTCGAGGTTATCAGTACGTGGAAATGGCAAGACCTGCTTTTATATATCGTCGCTGACCTTTACACAGAGCTGCTTATCTCATCTTACTACAACATTGTTAAGCGCACGATGATCGACATGGTCCCCAAGGCTGTCATGCTCAACCTTGTACAGTGAGTACTGTCTAGTTGTTCTCTTTCGTCGTATTGTCTAACCACGTATTAGGTTCACCAAGGACGAGATGCAACGAGAGCTGCTGGAGAACATGTACCGAACCGACACATTGGATGACCTTCTCAAGGAGAGTGACTTTACCATCCGGAGGAGAAAGGAGTGCCAGCAGATGGTTGAGTCTCTCTCCAAGGCTAGTGAGATTGTCAGCCAAGTGCAGTGATGTTGTTCATGAACGAAGCCTTTTTAACATTACCGCTCGATTCGGCGTCAGGGTCAGGCTGGGCCCGTCTGCAACTTCTTCCCTCCATGAACCAAACGCCCAAGGGGATCACCGCATAGCAGTCCTCTTTCGACCCTCTTGTTACGACGTCCCGAGCATGACTATTTTTTTCGATACCCCTTACTTTTCAGAAGGAGACCTAGAGTAGACTGCTTAATGACTTGCATTGGGGGTGCATGACTTGGTTCGTGCATACGACAGAGGGTTTGGAGGCGCGGTTCCGTCTTGTGGGGTTGGCAAGGGAGCGGGAGTATATGGATTTGGAGGATTTGTGTTGGCCGATCGACTAGGCCTTTCCCGACTTCATGCCTGGTGTTACGCTATCTATTTGATGTGCCTTGCGGTGCGCGGTCGATTGTGTGGACATAGGCTTGTTGTAGGTAGATTATATAATCATTCCCCCTTAAAATTGCATGTTTATCACAGGTCGCTCTGCTAGGGGAGGTGTTAAGAACGGAAGTTGCACCATAACGACTCATACGAAACATATCATCAATGTTTCCACGGATCACAACTTAGATGTCTCTTTAAGCACAAACCCTCCCTGATACAATGCATATTCCCTCCCATTCTCCCAGCCTATCCATCGTCTCAACACGTCCTCGCCCCCTTCTCCTGGTTTCAACAGACTCGCTCTGTATCCATCCCCGGGCACCCCAGGGCCTTGTCCGAAAAGAGCCGCGTCAATGTGTCCCACACCCTCTTTCACAGCCAAACATGGCGTCTCTCGTAATGTCACGGCCGGCCGTTGATCACCCTCCCGCTTGGGATCTGTCTCAAGCTCACTGTACTCTAGCACAGGAGTGCAGCATGCATCTGTGCCGTCAAAGATCGCCTCCCACTCAGCACGGGTCTTGCTGCTGAATTTGTCTGTCATTAGCTTTCGGAGCTTGGGCCAGTGTGTCGCATCGAGCTGGGTTTCTTCCCATCCTTGGCCAGCAAGGCCAAGGCCTTTGAGCAGGGCGGCAAAGAAGTGCGGCTCGAGAGCCCCGACAGCCATATGCTTTCCATCTAGCGTCTCGTATGTGTCGTAAAAGGGGGCACCTCCGTCGAGGAGATTGTTTCCTCGGCCTCTGTTCCCCATTGGCGTCTTAAGTCCCATTCGGGGGAATGTCGTCAGATGCGAACTCCCGTCTACCATATTTGCCTCAACAACCTGACCACGCCCAGATGATTGCCTTGAAATGATAGCCATCAGGATCCCTTGAAATAGTACGGCTCCGCCACCAGCGAAATCAGCCAGGATGTTCAACGGTGGATGAGGTTTCTCGCCCTCTCTGCCCAACAACCCAAGCGTTCCTGATACAGCAAGATAGTTAATATCATGGCCGGCCATAAGTGCGTACTTTCCATCGCGGCGGAAACCAGTCATTCTGCTATAGATTAGTCTCTGGTTGAGACTGCATAATACATCTGGGCCAAGATCGAGTTTCTCAAGGACGCCCGGACGAAAGGGGTCGATTAGGACATCGGCATGAGCGGCGAGACGCTTTATAAGTGCGACACCGCGCTCCGATTTGAGATCCACGGAGATGGAAGCTTTGTGCCGGGCGAGCATGTCCTCTGTGGGGGCCGTTGTGCCGGGCCGGACCCGGTCAATCCGGAGGACCGAGGCGCCGGCGTCGGCAAGGAGCATTCCGGCATAGGGTCCTTAGATGGAAATCAGCCGATTGCAGCTGCTGTTTAAGCTGGATAAACTCACCGGGAGCAAGACCCGCGAATTCTAACACTTTGACACCGGTTAAAGGAGGAGGATGTAGCATGGTGGACGATGGGGAAAGCACGATGAGAATACTGAAGTAGTGATTTGATTTGCCAATAATTTATTCTTACTCGAGAGACAGAAATAAGATAGAGATGATATCCGAAGCCAGCTTAGAGTGTATATCTGATAAACAATAGATATGAAATAAATAAGGTAAGTAAATTAGTAGCTTCCCCGCGATGCCATTTTCAACCGAGGTTCCACAAGGAAGGAGCCGAGTTAACTTTAGCCTGCCGCTCCGGCCCCCGGGTTAAAGTGGAGACGCCGCGGCTATCTAGGGTAGGGTAATCGTCAGCTAACACCGTTACCATCGTGGAAGCAGGGCATGGCGCCGAATGGTAGCAGTACCAGCTTGTCATGATCAGGCGTGGATGTAGTAATACTTCTACTTTGAGTAACCGCAAACGTGAACAGGCTAGGCAGGTTGCACAGCATAACGGTACCTGTCCCCTCACATTTTTGCCTCGAATAAACCGTGTAAGTAAAAACTGTAACTCAACTTTCATCTAAACAATAGCAAGATATGCCATTTGTGGTTACATACTCCATGGATATCGATGACCCTAGCTACCGCATTGTTAAAAGGAATCTTGCGCAACCAAATTATCTCTTAAATATTAATGCTTAGCCTGTCTCCGTAGCAGATCGATCGTGAAACCGGTTTCCTGAAGGCTAAGGTGAATCCTCGTGGGTCACGAACTACCATCGTCTTTGTTATATTCAGCGAATCAAGTGGTTAAATTTCGAGACCAATTGCTTCAATAACTCTCTCAAGACACTTGTTTGTATAGCAAGATCAGTGTGGACAATATAGCATGAATGAGGTCTTAATATCATAGTGGGACTACATCTTTGAATCAAAAGTGCTTTTTTTTAATCTTTGGACTATCGGGCTGAAAAAAGTATAAATAAACCACAAAATCCAGGCTCATGTCTATCAACAAGAAAAACAAACCCAAAGGATTCCCTTCTTGAAACCCCACCAACGCCCTACCAAATGCAAGCCCAAATAGTATCCAAGAATAAAAACTCCGTTCCATATAGAAATAAGCGGAAAAGGAGCGAGAGAGGTAATTATGACAATGCCAGATAACCTTGATGTGAGCCCAGCTCGGGTATGGCGGTCTTTCTGATCAGTCTCGAGGAGTGGTCTCAACGACTTCCACTCTCGTCTCCGGCTTCTCTCGAATATCCTTCTTAGAACCAGTCACCCTGGTCATGCATGGCCTCGGCGACCTTGATGAAGCCGGCGATGTTGCTACCGGCAATCAAGCTGGGTAGCTCGCCCTCCTTAGCCTCAACATACTTCTGAGCAGTCTCGAGGCCAGCAACGAAGGCATCCTTCATGATGTTCTTCAGGCGGTCATCGACCTCCTTTTCGGTCCACTGGATACGCTGGCTGTTCTGAGCCATCTCAAGACCGGAAACAGCGACACCACCACAGTTGGAGGCCTTGCCAGGAGCGTACCAGAGAGCCTGGGCGCCCTTCTCCTTGCGGTGTGCCTCGAAGACGTCGATGGCCTCGGCAGTGCAGCCCATGTTAGAACCCTCAGCGACGATGAATGCACCAGCATCAACGAGAGCCTGAGCCTCCTCCTTGCTGACCTCGTTCTGGGTGGCACTGGGGAGAGCAATGTCGACCTTGCCGACGTGGATCCAAGGGCGAGCACCTTCAATCCAGGTGAACTGGCCGCCATGCTCGAAAGTGGTCAGAGACTGGTGCTTGATCTTGAGAGCAGCAATGTTGTGAATTTGCTCCGGGGTGAAAGAAGAGCCGTCCTTGGCGATGAGAGCACCCTTGGAGTCGGACAGGGAGACAACGGTACCACCAAGCTCGATGATCTTTAGCGCCGCGTACTGAGCAACGTTTCCGGAGCCGGAGAGGGCGACGCGCTTGCCCTCGAAGGTACCGCGGTTGGCGTGCTTGAGCATGTACTCGACATAGTAGACAAGACCGTAGCCAGTGGCTTCAGGTCGGATCAAGCTGCCACCCCATGAGAGACCCTTACCAGTAAGGACACCCTCCCAGCGGTTGCGGAGCTTGCGGTAGGCGCCGAAGAGGTAACCAATTTCTCGGCCACCAACACCAATATCACCAGCAGGAACATCGGTCTCGCCACCAATGTGCTTGGACAGCTCTGTCATGAAAGCTTGGCAGAATCGTCGGATCTCAGCATCGGACTTGCCCTTGGGGTCGAAGTCAGCACCACCCTTGCCTCCACCCATGTTGACTTGAAACTTGATTAGCGAGTCTGTTCTCTATCACACTGTAGCAGTCCCTCTGCCCCGCAATATGCAGGGACGTTAAGGGTCCAGATAGGTGTGGGAATGAGGTTACTTACGACCAGTCAGAGCATTTTTGAAGATCTGCTCGAAGCCGAGGAACTTGAGAATAGACAGGTTGACGCTGGGGTGGAATCGGAGACCGCCCTTGTAGGGACCAAGAGCAGAGTTGAACTGGACGCGGTAACCGCGGTTGACCTGGAGGTTACCCTTGTCGTCGTTCCAGACGACACGAAACTGGATAACACGCTCAGGGATGGCGGCAACAGCAAGGGCAGTGCGGTACTCGGGGTGCTCGTTGAAGAGAGAGCTGTTCTCGAGGGCGGAGGCGAGCTCTGTAGATGGCAAGTTAGAATTGGGGCCGGTGGGTGTGTTGTGTTGTAGATGTAGGTTGCTTACCGCCGTAAGCCTGCTCGAACTCGGGCTCTTGAGGAAGGTGAGACATGGTGTTCAGCTGCATTTGGGTTGTATATCGATGGTGTTGATGGTCGACGCCTACTCGGAAGACAGTTTTGAAGAATTCGATATACTTCTTCTTTTGGATGTGTGAGAGTCAGGTCAGATGAAGAGAGGTAAAAAAAAATTGTCTGGGAGGTGACGGGAGTCGAGGTTTATATGGTTGGGAGGTTGTCCAAAAGAATGGCAAGAGATGGGCAAGCTTGGCTCACTCTTCGCTCTTTCCGTCATGATATCCATATCCGCATCCGCATTCATTCCGATAGGGATACCGATGCCAGTCGATACACGAGCGCGGCGTGCAACAAGCGATGATAACAAGGTACCTACTGCGTTCAGAGATAAAAGAGTCTGGTAAAAAAACTCACTCGATACGAACCCGCGTTGTTACTATTATCCCATCTAATCGAGTGACACGACACACCCTAGTCTAATCTCTGGGCTTTTGTCGTTCCCGATAAACCCCACATATAGTAACAGTTGGTACTAGACTTCATATGTACCACCCAGGAATATAAGCCTCATTGCACGCCCGGGGGTTCCATTCTTTGGCCTGGGGTCGACATTTCCCCCCAATGTTTTTTGGCTTGTGTGTAAGTAAGTGCAAGGATTAAACGATCAAGTGGCCTATTGTTTGCTTTCGCTTTCTATACAGGTTAAATAAATTACAAGACAGCAGAATACATACACGCTGGTAGCGGCTAGAAAGGGTACCTATTATTGTAGGTACTTGGAGAGGTAAGCAATACGGTCAATACCCCAAGGCACCTTACCTTAGAACCCACTAATACTACACCCAAGGGTCCTTACAGCTGCCGCAGCCACTCCGTTCAAACTCCGTTGCTTCCCCACCATCTCGGGGCGGGCTCTCACATGTCGCGTGCATCTACTGTACGGGTACCTTATTAGCCTACCAATCTCTTGGGGACCGTCTTTTAACCTCCGATATTCGCTCGGCAATGTAGGTCCTGGCTGCCGCCTTGGTATGTATTATTCTCTGCACCTTCTGTCGTACCATGCCTTGTCTAGTATAGATCCCTCGTCTCTAACCATTGATCCATCATGATACGGTTCTCATTAGCCAACACCCATTATTCCAACTCATTATCAGATCCTCTCCATTCGCTCTAGGTACTAGGTAGGTAGGTAAGGTAGTTTTGCCGTACTTGTGCCTGTACCGCCCGCCACTGTCGCTTTCACACTCGCGTAGTGGGGGTTACTGTACTGTAATGTGGTTAATGCTGCCTATGCCTACGCACGTCTTATCTTTTGTTTCGGTGAACTCATCATCGTCGTTCATCGATACTCGCTCAGTCTTGCTCGGCGTCAATTTGAGCTGGCCTGATCGCTGCCTTGCCCTTAATACAGCCCCAGCCAAGGGCGCTCACTCTCAGCTAACAAATAACCCCACACGAGAGATTATCACGGTAGGTCCCTTGCTGTATCCCACACTCCAGAAACCTCAACAAGTAGGGTGCACAGCACAAAACTGTAGGTGCTGTAGGCAAGGTAGTGTAGTTTTCTCGAATCTCCATCTCTGTTCTGTTCTGCCCTGTCCTGTGTCGGAACGAGAAAAGTGCCTCATTCATGCCCGCCACACTCTGCTTTGCCAGCCTGAATCTAAACGTCCATTCAAACCGCATCATGTTGCGTGTGCATCAGCTAGGTTTCCGGGATCTAAGTCCGACAAGGCGTAGCAAATCAAACAATCCATTACCAATTCACAACCCAAACATCTACTCAATGGCCAGGAAAGGAAATCAACCATAGTTTCTGTCGAATCAGAGACGGCTCAGAGTGCGGGAATACCGCTGCATCTTACAGTACTGTGCAGTACGCATGGCCCCTGGTCCCGTCCTCTTCCTCCCCGGCCTCCTCCTCCCCGGCCTCTACCTCCGACCATGCGAACCTGCTGTTACGGATACTCCTTGTCAACTTAAGCATCAGGTCAAGTCTCACGGCTCACTCTCATTCAATCACGATGGCCCCATTGACGCGCAGGCTAGGCTGCAGCAGTGCAGCACATATCGACACTCCCCCGGAACCCTGAGAGTTGGGCCCAGATACTATCAGGGCATCCTCATTGGACGCCTTGTCAACTTGTTTGAAGAATGAATTGACATCAAACCCAACTCTGACCAATGGCGCTCTTGATCGTTCTTGACGGAAAAAGTTCTATCAAACCACAACACGGCCAGCCCTAGACCGTCAGATGTTACTGAAATCCTTTCCCAGCAACGCATTGGTCCGCTACGATTCATGCTTGCCTTGCCTTGCCTTGCCATGGATGCCTCGCCTCTCATCTCATCTCCTCGCTTCTTGCTCGCCGGCGGGGATGCCGGGATAAAAGAATCCGGGGGAGACCTTTTTTTAGTCGATACCTCTGTCAGTCTGTCAATATTCTCTCAAGTCATCAACACCTGTCAATTCGTCAGAGGCTTTCTTCCCCGGACCGATTAGAAACCCTTAGCCTCCGTTTCACCTTTCGCTATAGTTTTGACCGAGGCTACCTCGCTATTTACAGAAAAGAATCTTGATGTGCATGGCTGTCCGCCGCTTACGGATCTTGCAGATCCATCCGGATATACATGTCCATGAGAAACTCTCAGCGCATGTTTGCCTCTTCTACACCTCGGAGGGGACACCGTACGTAGAAGAAAAAAAAAAGAAGAAAAAAACCTCCCGGCTTTCACCACCGAACCACCGTAACATTGCTTCGGCCATGCCCCGAGACCGCCGTTTGGGGGGCTTTGAACTCTGGCATCATGAATCTATTTTCCCTTGAAATTCCCCACAACCCCCAACATGAACTTGGCTCCTCCATCTGCACCCCTCATGCCATCACCCTTGAACCAGTCTTTGATTCCGATTTGTTCCGCTGTTTTCATCTTCTTCCCGACATTTAAACGTCCACTTCAACATCAGTTATTCACCGTCGGTCTGCTCACGGTCAGGGTTCCCTTCCGCGGAGAAGTCCCCCCGAAGTCTTGACTTGAGCAAGGGGTAAGCCCTCGGAAAAACACACGACTTGAGGGCCATCATGCCACTTACTTCCGTCTTCATCTTCTCCTCACCGTTCCAGATAGATACACAAACTTCTACTTCCACCTCATACATCATGAAGATTCCCGTCATTGCTTCAGCAGCATTACTGCGTTACTCTTGACAACGAACTACCCTGCTTCGCAATATCACTTTGTCATATTGCTTGGTAAAAGGAACGCGCCTATAAGCGTCACTATCCAATATCATATGCTCTATTCTGTCTGACCTAGATAAATGTGGTGATATCGGCAGCAACGTTGAGCCCTAGCTCCAAACCCCAGAACGCCTTACGTACATAAAACAACAACAAACAGAACAGAACCTCGTACCTGCGCCTATGCATACAATGTGCCTGTTACTGGGCACGTCCTCTTCCAGCAATTTCTCGTCCATTACACATCCTGGCTCTTCTTCGCGCCTTGTCTCGCCAACTGCATCCCAAGATTTCTCGGTCATCTCTATACTAGTTTATCAAACATATAAGACGAAGAAGAAAGAAAAGAAAGAAAAAAAGGGGACAGCTGAACATGGATGAGAAGCGTCATCTTTCTGGTAATTCTTCCAATATCTCACCATATAGCCGCCTGGTCAGCATCGAAACGAGTAAGCTCACGACCAGCGTCCTCGAGATCTTTCTTAGCTTTCATGCGCATGTAAAAGATGGGACAGTCTTTGCTACTGCAGATAACCTCGCAATGCATGCTGCCTTGACAGCGCTGGCACTGGGTCCACAGTCGCCCGAAGCGCACTTCAAGGTCTGACACGCGATCAAGCGTTTTCTTGTAGAGCTCACCAACTCGAGGCGCACAGTTGGTGCACACCGCTCCCTGGGACTCCTCTTTTCCTGTCAGAGGCTTCTTGCAACCCATGCATGTCTGCGTCTTTTTGGCAAATTTCATGAGACCTCCAACAGTGGGAGCCGCCACCGATATGATTCGCGTGTGGTCTCCTGTAAGTAAAGAGCGCGCTTTGGTCTCTCCGAGGATCGGTTCGAAGATACGGCCGAGCGGCTTGGCTAGCTGGTTGTCCAGGTAGTAGCGCGTATCTATCGGCACGTTGTGCTCGAGCACGTAGATGGGGTCCTCCGACTTCTCGAAGTTTTTGGCGCCGGCCGCGCCTCGGACCATGACGTAGGCCACTCGGTCACCGAGTCCCGGCGCCGATCCTGCATCTCGCTTCTTCATCCGCTGTGCCAGCTCGACATGGGCTTGCTTTGCGGCATAATCGTCCTTCGCAAGGGCCTTTGTGATGACCAATTTCGACATGTCGACCTTATTTTGCAGCAGATCTGCAATCGTCTCTTTAACGTATCTAGTTGAACAATCATTAGCATCCCGCTCTTGCCCCGCGCCACCAGATAAGGACCTGATAACCTTGTGCATCTGGGAGCGTGATCGGAGGAGGGGGGGAGGGGCTTACTCTTGTGCACCTTGAACATCTTGATCGATCAATATCATGCGTAGGACTTTTTCGATCACTGTCTGCACCAAAAGACAGTTGTCACGTCGCACCGTCTCAATACCCTTGGTGTCCATCTTGTCGTACTTTTCTGGCTTGGTCCAGTACAGACCAGCATATCGCTTCTTGTTGATCAGCAGGTACGGGAAGTACACCTTTTCGAACTCGAGCTTGATCGGCTTGATAAACTTGTCTGATACGTATTTTGACGCTTCTTCGCCGAGCTTCATAGCTTCTCGCAGGTCCTTAGTACCAAACTTGATCATGACTGAATCGGTATCACCGTAGATGACCTGAGCGTCGTGTGAGTATCCGTTGGCGATGTTGTAACGCTTTTCCACCTCCTCCTTGGTCTTCTCAATCATCTTTCGACCAAAACTCGTCGTACTACTGGCAATTTCGAGGCAGGGGAGCTTTCCTGTGGTTGCGCCCGTCAAGCCGTATACACTGTTTGCGCTGATCTTCAGAGCCAGCTGTCGGCCGTTCAACACAGCCTTCTTGAAGGGATCCGACTCAACCGCCAATTCGCGCTTGGCCTGTTTACGAGCTGCAAGCAGTTCCTCGAGAATCTGCGCCAGCAAGCCCTTTCGCTGTTTAGTTGTTACAAACGTGTCGCCATTTGGCGTTACAATATAATCCTCATCTTTCTGTAGGCCGAAAGCTTCGATCGCCTTCTTGCTAACTAGGGTGGTGTAGCAAAGGTTGTGGGCTTGCATGATGCTAGGGTAAAGAGACGCAAAATCCAGAGTAGCAATTGGAACATCGTAGTATCCTCGAGTAGGCTCGATGACTGTAGCTCCCTCGTACTGCTCATCAGAGGCTTCTGACTTGAGGTTGGGAATGACGAGCTTCTGCTCCAGTGCTTTTCGGAACAGTTGGCTGATGAACTTTACTTGCTGACCTCGAGACAACAAGAAGTTGAACGGTACACCTGTGACTCTTGCCATTTCGGTGTAGTTTTCCAAGCAAGATAGTTTGTCCATCAATCTTTGTGGGAGGTAGGCATCTTTCAAACAGTACAGCGCAAGACGTCTACGAGACTCGGGTGTACCATTGAAAAGTTCTGTGATCATTGTGTGGTGTACATCCTCCTTCTGCTCTCCCAGGAAGTTGGCACACACAGAGTTCAGTGTATAACTTCTAAGGTGATGATCGCGCTGGATCAGCTGGAGAAGATCTAACTGTAATCGACCGTTGGTGTTGGTCGCTTTGGTATCTCGGTTTCCCATCTGCTTGCTGGAAAAGTTGGTCTCCTTGGCTTTGGACTGCATGCTGGGAATTCGAGTCCAATGTTCAAATCCGGGCACTTTGAGATGCTTTGCCCGATCCAGTAGGTACGGGAAATCGAAGTTTGAGATGTTGTAGCCGGTGATGATATCAGGGTCCGTTCTGATGAGGAACTTCTGCCAGTCACTAAGCATCTTTTCCTCCTTCTCGTACTCAAGAATCTGAGTCGCCACGATAGAGCTAGTCTCTTGCAAGCAAAAGACGTTTCGGACGAAGGGTTTCTTCTCTCCATATTGGGTGACAATGTTGGCGATCTGGATGACGGGATCATGGTTTGCCTCGGGAAAGATACCTTTGCGACCAGCACATTCGATATCAAACGACAGAATACGCAACGGAGCCATCTTTGACCATTCGCCGACCGGTTCGTGTGCGATGAGATCGAGATAGCTCACTTCAGCTTCGATCTGACAGTTGGATTGGCGAATGTGGTCGGGGATGAGACTGTAGGTCTTTGCTGGAGCTTCTACCCAAGACATTCCTCGGACCTGTTCGATTGTTAGAACCCCAGACTACCAAGTTGTAGCGCCCCTTACCTTGCAATCCACCATGAACCGCAGCAAGTATTGAAGGTTGTCGAAAGTTTGGACTTCGCCATCGTTCTTCCACATTCCCTTCCAGTTTGCGTTACCACTTTGGATTGTTGTTCGGACCTTGTTTATAAACTTGGGGTCTGTGACCGTAACCTTCAGGTACGGCTTGGACTGGTTTCCTTGGAATCCGTAAATGTTTTCTCTCATGGCAAAGGCAACTGAGTGGATCGTTGGTTGGTGCTGGGCAACTTGTGTCTCCAGATATGCCTTGAAAGCTGCACAGTCCTGTGGTTGAAAGTTGACAGGAGCAGGAACGTAGAGGTAGTGCTTGAAGTCAGTGACATGCATCATAACCGAGTTTCCTGCCTCGTTCACACCAAATAGTTTAACAGTAGCCCTTCCGCCATGTAATGTGCCCTCCTCAGCTTCGATAGACTGGAAGCAGAGACTGTCACGCTCCGGAACAAAGTTGACTACGGGTGGCCGATCCCATGCTTGGTCCTTTTCTGTATTGTTTCGTTTCCGGTCGGACAAGTCTTGGCTGAGCTTTTCGAGGACTTCTGATTCAAAGGCGCTCTTAGGCTGACTGGATGCCATCTTGGATCGGTAATCGTTCTGCGGACCGGGAACCCGGGTTGGGGCGGGAGAAGAGGGAATGGCATCGACCTTGCGTTTTTTAGTCGAAGAGGGAGAGGATGTGATGTTCTGACGAGTGCGGCTTTCGCCCAGCACCCGCTTCTGAGGTAGGACTGCGCTGGCCATTGTGACTGACGACGGCAAATACTATACAGGGAGAAGGAAGTAGAAAAGAGAGGTTAAGAAGAGAACCAACGTAATCAACAATCATGCATTCATCCACAGTGAGCGAGTTGAAGAGCGATCGATGACTTCTTTGATTGATTGTGGTTGTTGACGCTAAACGGTTGGAGGGGAGACTCTGCTGACATGGGAGATTTCTGGTGGGTTTGCAATCGACGACACGACTTTTTAATTGACAGCCACCGCGTAACGCGACTCAGAAAGCGTGACGTGACTGACCCCACGCACGTCGTGTAAATGAAAGTCACGTGAACGGGCGTCACCTCTTGACTCGTAAGGCATCAACTTGACTTACACAATGGGATATCGCTGGTAATCGGCAATGAGAGAAGTTCTCGAGTTTTTCGGCTCTGTATATTCAAAGTCCAAACTAATGATACTTCCTTAGTATTCTGACTAAGCTCCATGAAATAAGTTGCCATCCGCATCTAATGACCAACTACCAAGTGAATCCGCCTTACTACGCATATATCATCATCTCACCACCATCTCACATCTATATTCGTGTCAGCTGTTGTATGCTTACACGGCATCCAGTCCTGTAGCTTCTGAGGAAATAAAACACTTTCAGACATCCATTCTAGAAGCATCCGTAGTCCCTTTCGGGATATTCAGCTAAGCCATGCATTGAAAAGGATTCATCATGAAATACGAAACATGAACCAGAGCTCCAAAAGACTTACTTGTGTGATAGCCCGGACGATAGATCGGCTTGCAACTTGAGGGAAGAATGGAATCACTAGAAGTTTGCGTTCTCACATATTGACCTTACCAAGTCATTACAGAATACGATAGTCACAGGGCAAGCAGGACGAAAAAGGGAGGCGAGGAACGCCATTTATGTTCATAGCAATTGATTAATTACCACCCCTTTCAATCACGCGGCTGACAACCTGCGGGGTATTGCCTGACTTTATGTCGTGTTGGTCAAGCCTAACCATAGCCAAGAGCTGCAACCTCGTGTGATAGAACGTCCAACCCATGTCTCATCCATGTCGAGACGCTTTCTGGTTGGGGAAATGCATGATTCTCCCCACATGAGAAGTACTGCCGGCTGATGGTTGTTACCAATTTACCACATGACCATGCCGAGAACTGCCGATTAAGCTGCTGAAATCGCGTTTGGGCACAAGACGTGCTACACAAGTCGTTGCTTCATAAATAAACACCAAACAAAACAAGGACTAGCATCCTCCAGTGTCCTGAACAGTACTTCCAGTCAGAGGAGCAATATCAGCTTGCCCAGTAACGCCGATACCGCCCACCGTACAAGCTGTGCATTGATGTGCATGCCTCTGTCTAAAACCATGCACTATTCAATCCGATGCCAGAAGCCAATTATACCTCCGCCAACCCAAATCTAGCCAGTCTATTAAGAGTTACTAGGCTTCTTAAGATGTTCGAAAGATCCCCACTCGCACCAATCGTTGACAGGCTGTCTCGGGTTAGCTGATATACCATCCCTTGCGATATTAGAGAACTTACAAGGCAGTTGAAGTACTTGCACCAGTCACAGGTGTCGTGGTACTTGTAAAAATTGTTAAGAAGAACAATAAAGACAACAATGATCATAACGAGGAAGCCAGCTCGAACCAGCCACCAAGCCCACCAAAGTGGTTTGCGTCCCTTGAAGAAGCCGACAGGGTTCTTGAAAAAGTGAGGAGGCGTCTCGCCGGTCTGGGGAGAAACAGCTGCATACGAGAGCTCCTGGCCCATTCGTCGTCGCAGTGAGTTGGGCGAGTGCAGAACGCAGACGCCGAGGGAGAGACCCATTAAGAAGCCACCAATATGAACGAAGTTATCCAAGCCAGGTAGAAGTCCCAAGACGAATGCGATCACCATGTCAAGGATAACAAAAAGGAGGTCCTTGACTGGGTTGCGTCTATCCTTCCAGGAATAGAGAAGATCAAGGAGGACCAGAGCAATAATGCCAAAGAGAGCACCCGAGGCGCCTACGGATGGCTGTCCCGGCGGCGCGTAGTTTCCACCCATGATGTTGCCAAAAATTCCAGCACTCATGTAAACGAGCAAAAATCGGACTGAACCAATGGCCGTCTCCATCTCCTTTGCAATGGTAAGTTGCAGGAGAAGATTGAAAATGATGTGAATGAGACCAGCGTGCATGAAAATCGAAGTAATAAACCGGTACCACTGATTAGGCTCTGGACTCTGGTTGATATCGCCATTAAACTTGGGATCCGGAACGTTGCCGCCGAAACCGCAGACAACATGGAGAGGGCAGAAGCTATCATCTTTGGTGGCATTCGGGCAAAGGAGACCGGGTAGAACTACATTCGGCTCGCTCTTATCCACGTTCTGAATACCCTTCACGTTGCGCATGCAGGGAGCGTATCGAGCGCCCATATTGATGAGTAAACCTGGAGATGGACCGATGAAAACATTGAACTGGGGCTTGATCGCAATGGGGGTCCCTGTTAGTACACCTAGCTGCGAGTTAGCTGATAGCCATTCTCGTGAACGAATTCATTCCCGACTCACCATTTCTAGCTATTTCGGCGATGAAGACGGCGATTTGGGCGATGGAAAAGATATAGACAACCCAGGGGATTCTCTTCTTGTCTGAGCCTATCATGCCTAGCTCACCAAGACGGACCTTGCCCTTTTTGCTCTTCTTCTTCGATCTTCCAGGGGCATCGTAGATATGATCATTCATCTCGGGATCGCTATTCTTTGCAGTCCGATCTTGAAGGGGAATATCCTCCTGGCCATAAGGTCGGGCAGCTGCAGCTCCACCGGGATAGCTTGTATCTTGATACAAGCCTGGTTGGCCAATGTCAGCTGTACTGGAGCTGGGTGTCGGTCCCGTATTCGAGTCGGCCGGGTATACATGATCGTCGAACACGGTGTCGAAAGGAGACTGACCAGTCTGACCAGGCTGGTTCTGGGCTGGGGTCTGGCCAGAGGGACTAGCATACGCGTTTGCCGGAGGATATTGTATGTCGTTGGGCGAGTACGGCGTCTGCTTGGTCGGAATGATATGTGTGGTGGAATCCGCTGGATAGATCGAAGTGTCGGGAGCTGCGTAGTTTGAGTTGTAAGAGTTGGGCTCATACGGAGGCGCTGGTGTAGACTGCGGCGAAGGGGTATCGTTGTTTTGGAAGTACGGTGATGAGTTGGGTCCAGCGCCGTAGGGAGGTTGCTGGCTACCGCCGTTGTAGTAGTCCTGCGAAGCCATGGTTGACGAGGGAAGAAATTATCCGGCAGCGGGAACGAGGTTACGTAGCTGGTGGGAGAGTAAGCCGCCAAGCGGCAAAGAAAGGGGATACAGCTGCAACAAGCTGTTTCAGAGCGGCGAGACAGCGTCACAGATGAAGATTTGCATATGTCGATCTCGACAAACGATCCGAAGTGCTTGTATCCCCAAATAAAAAAGATTCGCAAGCGAAAGACGGATGCTTTGTTAAATCTAAGTCCAAGATGCTGCACCAGAAAAATATACAGCAAAGGTATACGGTAGCACAGTAGGTGGTAAGTAGCTTGGGTGGCTGGTCAGGATACGTCCAGGCGGTACTGAACGTCAGCTTGGGTTGGGGCAAGCTGTTTCAAGGGTCCCCAGGGCAGGGACGTAAAGACTGGTCTGGATTGCGTGGAGGTTCACACCTGATTGGACAGGCGGTCGCTGGCTGCGCGAGTAGATTGCGGGTCTCGGGTCTGCTGGACCAGTTTCCTGTGAGGCCGATATAAGAACGCAAAACGAGAGATATAAAAAGAGAGTAAAGATGAGATGGGAAACACATATGACAAGAAAAAAAATGCAGCAGCACAGTATCATACTAGTGACCCAACCTTAGGTAATAACCCTGCTTTATTTCTAGACATTAAAATCTTCATCCTACTCTTTTCTCGCGCTGACTTGTGCCATGACCATGACGAACCAAGCTCACAGCCGAGTGACGTACAGTATCGGGGCTGTGCTGACTGCTGTGCTGCTGTCAGCCATGAATCCCTGCAACCACTTGTCGATCACTTTCGTCTAAAGGGCCTTTGGGTGGTGAATTTGGGACTTAGGAGCTATTGAGCCTCACTCTTTTTCTGTTTCTGTTTAAGCGCTAACTATGGGTTCTTAATTTAGAATGGCAACTGCCTGCGATTGTCTATGGCGGCCTAATATCCCTAAAGCCTTTGTCGATATGTGTTATGAGACCAGGGCGAATCATTCAGGAACTGATTATTGAAGCCTCTCCACGGAGTAGACTTGCCGGAGTTTACGCTAAATTATCCCTCTTATTTTTCTCGCAACATTACGACCCGTTCAAAAGCAAACCCTCACTCTGCGACAGTCGTGTTACACACGCCACATCAACCGCTCGACGACAAATTGCTGGAGATACTCCAACCTTTTAGGTAGACACTCAAACATTGAGCCATTTCTATCAGTCTAGCCGACGGTCCTGCTTCGCATCGAATTATGCGTCCCGGTGGCTGACGCTGACAAGCCAGCCACAGCCACTACTGACGCTGACGAGTCTTTACCATATATATTCCTTTCACAATACGAAGTGGGACTCGTCTATAGCGCAACCCCAAGTTTTGCAGCATCGCTCGTTGACAGTTGAACGGATTCCGATGCGTCCTGCATCAGACGTTCAGACGACAACTTGCGTGCTCGAACTCATCCACCCTATCAGAAGTAAGACCCTGATAAAAAGAAAACATTGATATTATCCCGCTTGTGTTCTGGAGGTTACCGCCCATACAAGTCATGTTAAGCAGTCATCCCATCTCACTCTCACACAACGGCTTAACGCTGTTAGTCTGACGAATGACCTCAATTCCAAGATTTATAGCCAGCATGATTCTCTCGTAGCCTTTTTCCCTCTCGCCTCTCGCCTCTCGCCGTACCAGGCTTTGCATATGTAGCCCACGACCGGGTTATTAATAGCAGACGTGATTGTCATCTGTGCATTCATTGCAACGTGTATTATCGAAACCCATGATGAGAGATCGAAAGAATAACTATGCTGCTTGCCCTTATGGTGTTTATTCGTTATTAAACCTCGATGATGCTGAGAGTCGCTGACTGGTCGTGCATCATGATAATCTAGCCAGCACCATATACTGCTCGTTTTGGGTCACTGGACTATTTAGTAGTTTCGATCGTAATTATACAAAGTTGTTATTTCGTACATGACGTGGGCCTTCGCTGGGTATGTTTTTTATCCCTCTCCTCCTCGCTGCTCGCTTCAGCCGCCTTATCGACTTAAGCTCCTCCGCCTGTGATAGTAGTACAGTCTGGTCTTGTACATGTCGCATCATGTCGACAATGGGGTCAGGATACCCGATTACCCCTTCAACGTTGTATGGTCATCATCATTACTTCTTCTCCGTCGGCGACGCGTCGTCGGTAATATCTTCGCCGTTCTGCTTTTTGGCACCTCTCCCCCAGTTACCACTCCAGACGTCCGCGACCTGTTCCATGATGATATCACCAATACTCTTGCCCTCCTCGATCTTTTGTCGATGCTCTTCGGCACGCTGCTCACGCCAGTTCTTCTCCTCGCCTCCCATCCACACATCATTGAGCGCCTTGGCCACGCCCGTCTTCTCTTCTTCAGTCTGATGCCCCAGGTGTCCCTGCTTGGCCTTCAATGCAGCCTCGCGCTCGCGGTGTTCTCGAAGCAGTTGTTGGGTGCGCTGGGCGCCTTCTGGGAGGTCGGTTCCGAACATGGAGCCCATGCGGCTTCCGAAGCGCGAGTAGATCGACGATCCTGTATACTCATAGGCGAGCTGATTTGTGGCAAGGGAGAGGGCACCGGCGAGGACTAAGAATCGAAGGTCTATCTTTCGTGGTGGTAGGAGCATCGCGAGGGGCAGAATGACTACACCAGCAATGGCAGAGTTGTGGATGAAGGCATTGCGGGGTGGCAGTGGAGGTTGCGCTTGAGTTTGTTCTTGTGACATTGTGGTTTTGATACGACTGAATGCGATCGATTCGGCCTCGGTGAATTGTTCTTTGGAGGCGATGTGCTCTGTAATGTAGTTGAGGAATGTAGTCGTGATCGCGAATTTCGTTTCGGTTGGTAGAGTCGAAGATGCGTAGATCCGTCGACACCTTTTTTCCCAGCATCTGGTTGGTCCCACGATCTAGCTAATGGTACTTAGTTCGCCTGCCAAAGTTACCGACAAGGCAAGTATCCTCCTATGCGTTACAGGGTAGGTAGGTCTAATACCTCAACAAACAGTTAGTCCTGTGCAGATTTGGCATTTACTTAGAAATTCGTAACTAGAGGAGAAAGATGCAGTATAGTTACTGCATTGTATAGTGCACGTTCTTGTGTTAAAAAATAATTGTTTCTTTCTTATGTAATTGGTTTGTTTTTCCATCGTTGGCTTACCAGATAGATGGATGACCTTGCGGAGACAATCCATGGCGTTCACCTTCAAGAATCGCGTATGCATTCTTTCGATTTTGGACATCTTTTAGATCACTTTTCGCCGAGAATATCATGAGAATAGAATGTAGGTACTTAGATAGACTAATGGTAGTAATTATGTGAGAAGATGGTGTGTAGAGAACCCGAACTTTGTAAGTTCAGATCATTAGTCTCAATGGTGTGAGCCATCTGATGGCACCTCGACTGAAATACTACGACTACTGAGCTGCACGGTCATTGTTAAGTACTCGGCTATCCCATTGCTGTTTTGAGACAGTATTGCAGGGACCTAGTTGCGTACTGGGTTACGTTGCGGGGTTTCAGTATGTCGTTGATTTCCGTCGATAAATTCCGGGCAACTCCTGAAGTCATAGACCGAAGCTTTGAATTTGTCTATACCAGACTACTTTGTTATGAGGCGGGGAAAAAACTCAACACATGGGGTGTAAATTAAGTACACCAGACCTTACAAATAGTCTAAACTCTTAAAGATTCAAAACTCGGACCAAAATATTCAACTGGGGCTATCACTTTGGCTCGTCATCCGTGATGAGCTTGATGCCTTTGCCCCAGCAGTTCACGGCCGTGAACAGCTGACACGTGCATATTTAAGCTTTGAATCCCCTAAACAGCCCCAGATACGCCGCAAGTAACAGGATTGACACGCGTTAGATTCTGTACAACGAGTTGCTAACTGAACTAGGTAGCTACCAACAGCGGGATATGGTGTCCCGAGCGTCGAGTTTTGACATCTGACTATCAACCTTCCACCTCCATCCTCCGAATACTAAAGTAAGCCACTGGCGCTATCACTACCAGCTACAAGTGAGGAGTTAACGGCCCGGTGAGGCTCACTCACCACTCCTAGTCGTACACCAACTCCGCATTGACTATCGGCAGTACATACTGTCGAACAGGCCTGTTACGATCAGGTCGTTTGTTTTGAGTTTACCGAGCGAGTCCAATTCAAGCACTAGCAGAGTAGGAGAGCTACCCAGAGGTGGTTAGGCGATAAGTAACATGGGATAAATATGAGGAGTCGCTCCATGATTCCCTTTTCGATACCTGTGGTGAAGTATAAAGGATTTATCCGACCTGAAGCCAAGTAGAACATTCTTTATGTATGATGACGCGTCTGAAATAAAAAGGTTAAATGAAGCGCAACATGCACCCCATGAGTTTATGTAGTACCTAAGTACGGATACTCGAACTGAAATGTTTACCTGATCTCGGATTTTGGACATACCACCGTTCATCGTGCCATGGGGGAAGTTGCTCTTCTGTTTGTATTAAGCTGCGTGGATCTCAGCTTGCGTGAGGTAACATGGTATTGATATTCTTTACGCTCACCGTTCACTGGCCGACGCTAGTTGCCAACGCCCCCTTCTCTACGAAGCTTGAACTTGGGTGGAAACTAGAGGCTCTTCCTTATGATATCTAGCATCGCACCTAAGACCAGGCACTATTCAAAAGAGGCTGCTGCACAATCCAACAGCAACGCTCTACTCCTTTTCTAGTGTAAGATGTCCTTCGAGTAATCGAGTAATGCCATATTTTGATATCGCCTTCCATGAGTTTACCATTGTAAACAGGACCTATATTGTTGAAACTCATCACGTTTTTGCGTTGAAAGGTGCCGACTCTCGCACATACATCCAGTTGATGCTAGTCCAGTGATGTCAATATAAGTTACAGCACTTCTTGAAGCAGCGTCGCGGAAGATTTCATGATCCAACTGCCAGGTCTATTGGTTCAATTTGCTGGCTATAGACTCAGGCACCGGTTCTTGGTTTAGATTGAAACCACGTTACCAAAATACGTGTGGAATCTGTTATTTAATCACACTTTTGCTACAGCACTTGACTGATGCGTGGTATTTGGAATAACTGAAATAGTTCGATGTAAGTGTCAGTGCGAGTCCCACAGAACTTTCTGTGATAATCTATCAAGGAAACCACTGTGCTAAGTGCGAACCGTTATAGTTCTCACATGGCGGCTTTACGTTGGGACTTGGTCGAAATTAAGAGGCGGACTCAGCTGCCGTATGAGGTTGCGTTGCCGCCTGTCTTTCTATCCACACCTGCACTAGGATTCGCTGGCAGACCATGCATGCCACTTTACCTAAGGTAGGTAAGTGAGTAGCCACTAGCCTAGGGTTATTTCCTGTTACCCTTCGACCACGGTTCTTGTATGAAGTCGCTGATGGTACCTGCTATGTACCTGCAGCACCGTTTGATCTATTCCTTGGACGTGCAAATTCAAACAGGGCCACGACTTCACTGCAAATACTCAAAGAATGCGCGGGCAGCGGTACTCGGACACGAGTCAGAAGGGTCTGGCGGTTAAGCTAATACTTTCTAGACTGCTGAACTTACGATCGAGATGATATCTATTACCGACCCAACACAGTACATGACTTAGAAGAGCAGCCTAGCATCCTACTATGTACGTGACACAAGCGCTTCGAGAAGCACACTCGTTCCTGTGGGCCTCGACAAGACATCCAATTGCATTTGTGGCTACTATTTGTCATTGGGCCAGTGGGTTTCGGAACGCAGCCTGCATTCCCTAGGTTTTAAGTGGCAGATGCCGCGGCAGCCTTGTTATCGGCCGTTTATCTTAGTGCCTTTCAAGCGCCTATCAAGATTCGGAGCCGACGGGTGAGACATGGAGGGAGGGCTGAGTGCTTGTGGAGGGTATAACGATCGTCGACGCACCCAGCTCCGGGGAGGACAAGGTCTTGGCAATTCCAGCATTTACGGCTGGCATAGGTAATCACCATCGGGGCACTCCCGATACTATACATGAGACATCCCCCAGAAAGTCACAGCAGAACTCTGTTCTGACAATAGACCGAATATCCACAAGTCGTCGAAACACAATTGGTCCTTTACGGACTTGAGTCTAGCTTCAATTTTGGATGAAGTGCTGTAGTTCGTAAATGGCTACCAGGAGCTGGAGACTGAAACTTCACATCGTCTGATATTGACACGTTCCGGGGATGTTTTAGGAACTTCTGAAGTGTATACGCCACCGCCGTTCGATCGTTGTGCTTGGCGATCCCAGCAGTTGAAAGACCAGCCTGCCAATAGACAATCGACTTCCCGCAATAAATATGGGGAGCAAGGAGAACCTGACTCGAAAAGGAGAAAAAGTCGTCCAAGGCCCGTGGCGGGAAAGTTTTTGGAGAAAGACGGAGAGAGAGAGAGAGGGATAAATTTAATCAAGAGCCGGGCACCGAGAGACGCCCAGACGCCGCAGGCGACAACGGCGGGCGATAGGTGATCTTCACGAGCTACTGTACGGTCGACGTGCCCGGTGTGGAGAGCCGAGCCGAATGCCAGGGGTGCGGCTATGTAAGAACTGAAATGGATGGGATATTGCCGTTGCCGTTGCATAGCCTAGGTGAATGGACCGTGCCCCGTGCCGCGAAAGGATGTTGGTTGTCAGTGTTGTGAGATCCTTATCCCGTAAGGGGCGGCTCATACCCGCACAACCAGTTGTGCGTTTAGTATCACGTGCT
>JABCKB010000938.1:0-17355 GCA_013184455.1 Fusarium continuum | reverse complement strand
ATTTATAGCTATTACTATAGCAGCCAAAAAGCTAGTTCTTATAGCCTGCACTATCTCTAGTGACTATTTAGAGACGTGGAACTAGCTGTTGTAGAAAATTACTGTGGTATGTTCCAGGCCTCTGGGTTAAAGAGGAAATTGTCAAACACCAATAGGTATGGTCTCGATGATGGCGCAAACACAATATATAGTAACGTAGAGCTAAGGGGTGGAAAATAACATAAGGCAGTGGTTCTCTCTCAGTCGAGATACTTGTTTCATAGCTAAATTGTGTTCTCCCTCCAATGTGCGCTTAGCTAGTGATTATATATCTAGCGTCACAATCATATGCGCCTTTACTGTTGCCTCATATGGAACTGCCGACGTGGAAAGGGAACTGATAAAGATCTAACAGCTCACACCATCCACGTACAACCAAGAGGTGCCCCTTTACCATGGTCCCCTAGATTGCATACCGATACTGTGGCCGAGCTTGCATTCCCGGTGCATAGGCAATCTCTCCTCTATCAAGCTTGCGATTGAATGCCACATAATACTGTCTCATAGCCAAGCAGGCTACTATGAAAACCCCTTGCGTAACCCCTGCCGTGATCAAGGCAGGTCGGTACACTGGAGCATCTTCGTCCCTGTAACTCACGGAAGAGATGATGCCCGCGAGGTTCATGGCCATGTAGCTCAGTCCAAGTGCAACTGCTCGGCCAGTGGTTGTTGGCACGTTGGAGGATAGCCAGACTGGGACCAAGTTGCTCGGGGTGAAAGTGGCAAAGGTGATGAGGTAGGTGAGAAAGTATCCTACTTGAGGACTGTCGACAAGGTCAAGAGTGCCGAGGAGGATCCAGGCTATCAAAGACACCACAGTGGTTCCACAAGCGATAGAAGCTCGCTGCTGGTACCGGTCTGAAAACCAAGTTGTCGTCAACTGGATGACCGATGCCGTAAGGTTAGGTCCTACCGTGTAAAGGTTTGCTTTCACAGTATTCTTCGTCAGCCGCTTGATCATGGTCTACGAAGATTATGTTAGCTTCAGCCTATACAGTCGATCTCAGTAGTAGCGGTGATCCGTTTGGGTAACTTACTGGAAGAAAGTTTGAGCTGCTGGCTACACCAACTCCGTACATCAGTGCCATAAACGCAAACGCCCATGTCTGCCAGAGCTTCAACTGGTGAATGGCATCGCTCCATCTAAAGTATTTATCTTGATCCTGTGAATCTTGTTCAACACGAGCAATGGCCAGCTCCCGCTCTTCCTGAGTGTACCAAGTACATTTCTCGGGGCTTCGAGGAGCACAGATATACAAATAGATGGCTACTGCAATCGTCATCCCGCCTTCAATCAAGAACAAGTATTGCCAGCCCTGTACGTTGTTAGAGATCCGCATTCTTTGGGGTTACAATCGTGTCTCTTACGTGGAGCTTTTTATTCCATTGAAACACGGCCCAAGAGATGAGGCCACTGACAGCGCCAGCAATGAAGCCCATCTGTCCGATCCACGAGACCCGGAATCCCATCTCCTTGCGAGTGTAAAAGGTTGATAGGTAATACACCTCGCATGGCTTGTATGAGGCCTCCACTGCGCCCATAAAGAATCGGACTGCGAAGATGTCGGCCGATTTCTTTGAGGCCACAGTCGCCATGGTGAGTCCACCCCAAAGCGCAACCGCAAGAGGGATAATAACGGATGGGTTGAAACGTTTCGACAGGATGGACCAGGGAATGTTGAACAAAGCGTATGGTATGTAGAATGTGGTTAGTAGGAGCGAGAATTGGTTGGCAGACATGTTCAGATCTTGCTCGATGCCGTCCGTCTTGGCGTTGCCCAGATTAGCTCGGTCAAGTGTGTTCGTGAAGTAGGCGAGGCCTGTCCCAGTGGTTAGAGATATCTTGACGCTGACTGCAGTCGACTCACATAGTCCAGGCATCACCAAGAGGTCCGTCTTTCGCAGCAAACGCTTCAGGACGACCCCATCGTCAGTGGGCTGCTCAGCATCTCGCACTTGGACGTCCGTGTCCGTCTCCTTTTTGCTGTCTTTACCACTGTCAGACATGACTGCTTCAGATTTGTGGTTTGCAAATTGGGATTGATTTGTCAAGGATGCTGAAATTGTTGTGATCTCTTCTGGTAGTGGATCATGTATCTGCAAAGTCCAAATTCCCTCTTATTATACCCTTCCATCTGCCCCCGGGCGGGCATCGCTCCCTCCCCTTCTCGATGGCAAGAACCCGTGCCTGACGAGGTCAGGCATGGGCTTTAAGTATGAAGAATCTCCGCACGATAGTGTTGCGTTATACCCGGGATGGTGTCACGCCATGCCTGAACCGGAGAACATTATCCGTTCAACACAGACTTAAGCACCACATTAGCGGCAATGGTATCATCAATACCCTGTCTTTCCCAGGAACGCGGGTGGAACGCCAGTGGATAGTCTTAGTGAGCGATAAGATTCTTCAAGTGCAAGAGGTTTGATTTGTTGGACTGACAACTGTAGGGATTGGTAGATATTCGCTTGATAACGGCTGACATGCACTAGCTATCTAGGCTTCCCAGGTTTCGATCCTTTGTCATTATTTACTGGGAAGATTGCTGTAAGCTCACGATTTGGAATCGTTATATGATAGCTATTGGCTCTGGTTGGACTTATACGTGCTTCTCTGCCTTCAAACCTCCATGCTGTCCTTTCTCGTTCACGCTGAACTGGTGAGGCTGTCCCCAACCCTCTCTGGCCGCTCTTTCACGGGTCTCTCGAAACATATAAGGCGAACTCTTATATCCAGTATGCCATTGCCTGCCCTCCCATTCTTCCTCTACAGGGGCCTCGGTGAGTTGGATCTCTTTACCTCGCTGTTCAATCTCTCCCCAGACTCGAAGGAGGTTTTCTCCAACAAGAAGGCGGATCTGCTGGTCTGTAGCCCCGCGTGCCATGAGCAGTTCCACTAGATGAGGGTACTTTGAAACATCCTAGGATGGTAGTTAGTTTTGCGCTTTTTCGATTCTCTAAAATGGTTCATAAGGACGCTTACTTCAAGACCAGAGGGTGTGAATGGAGTGCCGCTGAAATCTGAGCCGATGCCGACGTGATCCCATCCAGCAACCTCGGCCAGATGCCAGATATGATCGACCACATCGTGAATTGTTGAGGCACTCGGGTCCTTCATATTCAGAAACCTATTCACAAAAACTGCCATGACAATGCCGCCGTTCTTCTGAACGCCCCGCAGTACGTCGTCTGGGACGTTTCGTAGATGTGGCGTGACGGCATATGCGCCTGAGTGAGAGAAGATGATGGGAGCGCGAGAGAGTGAAAGAACGTCGCGCATAGTCTGGTGTGATACGTGTGCGAGGTCAATCATCATACCCAGACGGTTCATCTCCTTGACATATGCAGCTCCGAATGGTGTCAGTCCTAGGTCGGCTTCTGGGCCTCTCGCTGCCACGGTTGAAGCTGAAGTGGCCCATGCATTATCACAATTATGCGTCGTGGTAATGTACCGCACACCTAGATCGTACACTTGGCGGATAGAAGCAATAGAAGAACCAAGCTGATGACCACCCTCAATGCCCAGCATGCTGGCTATACGCCCGTTGCTAAACGCGGATCGCACACAGGATGGCGTCGTGCAGTATGTGAAGACGTCGGGATATTGTGAGATGAAGCGCTTAGCAACATCGATTTGTTCCAAGGTATCTCTCACAACCCACTGTAAATTTATGTCAGTGGCAGTCAGACCCTGACTTTTAAACTTGACAGACTCACTGAAGGGTCTTGGAAATGCTCTTGAGCCGCGTCGCAGTGCACGTACACACTCCAGAATTGGCCACCCATCTGGCCCTGCCTCATTCTGGTGATGTCTGTGTGACCGAGCAGTTTCTGATGAGGATCAAACCGCTCATCTCGGATACGGTTGTGCAGTTCAACTCGAAGAAGCCATGGAAGGTCATTATGCCCATCGATAAGTGGCGAGCTCTGCAAGACACGCTGGGCACGGAGGGCATAGTTAGTCGGGTCAATGGATTCCTCGCCCAGTCCCAGGTACGTCAGTGGTGTAGCTAGAAGAGCCAATCCAGCGACTAGAACCCCATAAGGCCATGAACGACACTTTGGAGAGCTAGTTGTAGATGAAACTACTACAGCTCTCGAACCATCGTCTTGAGCTGGGGTTGGCGTTTCTCTTGTTGCCGTCTGTTCTTCCATGGTTACTTAACAATCTCTACGTCGATAATCGGGACGTACAAGGCGTCTTCAAATACCGATAACGTTCTCCGCACTTCAACATCGCTTAACTTAGGTTGCCACCCATCTCCGCTGTATTCCCTGTGTCTAGGTTACAGTGCAGTAGTGTACCCACTGCAGAATCCTTGGTTGCGTGTAGTGCCAACGCCAAAGATAACCACGAGATTGCGTGATACCCCTCTGTAGTCACGACAATCTCCAGTCAGGGTATCAGTGGCCGGGATGTGATTCCTCTGGTGTTGCAGATTACAAATGCCTGTGGACATGAGAGGGATATAAAACCCCTGCCTGAGCACTGAGGCGCGAGAGTAACGATCCTGGGGCCTGGAGCGCCTTAAATTCGTATCTTGGTAGCAGGCTCAATGTAGTTTAATCAATCCATGAATTAGTCGACTCTTATCAATTCTGTCGCACTTTCGGAGCGCCAGAGTAACTGTCTTGTCAAGCTTGTTTGTGTATCTGGGCCTCAAACATGACCCTCGCTTTATACTCAACAACTGGTTGGGACGCGATCACCTTCTACTTGTCGCTTCTACCATTTTTCAGTATTTTAAAATGGATTCTCTCTGGCCTGGCCGTAGTCCTTGTCATCTGCGTGGTGGGCAACGAGATAATTCGTTTTCGCTCTCGGATCCCCAATCTTCCCGGTCCATGGGGATATCCTATCATGGGGAGTCTTCCAACTTTACGGGGCAAAACAAACTCCGAGGAGTATCGAAAATGGACCTCAAAGTATGGCGATGTGTTCCAAGTACAGCTGGGAAACTCAACTGCCGTCGTTGTCAACAGCGCAGCAGCAGCTCGCTCATTCTTCATCTCACAACGGGAGGCTACCAACTCCCGGCCAGAATTCTACGTCTTGCATAAGAAGGTGCAGCAGGGGAAGCCGATTACTAGTATTGGCACAAGTGCGTGGGATGGTAGCTGCAAGAGAAGAAGAAAGATTGCTGCCAGTGCTCTAAACAAAACAAGCGTCGCAAGTTACCTTTCGGTAGGTATCTCGCCTCTCAATGACCAGTCTCGCGCCCATGATGGCCAGCATTCTAATTAACTTTATTCAGATCTTGGATCTCGAGTCTCGGGCATTCCTACGTGACGTTTTGGCAACTTGCGGCGACGGGACCAAGGCAGTTGATATGCTTGACGCCTGTCACAAGCTAGCCTTGAATCTGAGCCTGACCCTAAGTTATGGAACACGGTATTTCATGTCCTTAATTCAGTATATTTCTAATAACTAATAATGTTCTATAGTGTCGAGGACGTCAAAGACCTTCGCGACGATCTGCTTCTTTCAGAGATCATCTACATCGAGCACCAGATCACCAAGCTCAGAGACGTCTCTGGCAACTACCTCAACTATATCCCGCTCCTCAGGCCTCTTAGCACAGTCGCAGGCTGGTTAGGATCTCAAGGTGGTAAGAACATGGCAGACGTGGGAAGACGAAGATACGCCTACCACGCAGCTCTGCAGCAGAACTTGCGCAGCGAGATAGATCTCGGGATAGACAAACCTTGGTGAGCTCCCACATCTTTGATGGTGTCTGCTTCACTATTTTTAATCTATTGGCAGTATCCAAGGAAATGTCCTCAAGGACCCCGAAAGTAAAGGTCTCACGGAAGGCGAGTTACTAAGCGTCAGCATGAGCATGATGGCGGGCTCGGACACAACCAAACGATCTCTCCTCTGGGGCTTGCAGTTACTAGCTCACCGGCAGGATATACAACAAAAGGCCTATCAGTCCATTGTTAATGCTGGCCGTGACTTGCTCGAATCCCCCAACGTGGCTCAAAGTAATGTTGCCTACGTTGAAGCCCTGACCAAGGAATTGGGCCGGTTCTTTGTGGTACTGCGTCTTGCACTCCCAAAGGCAACTCACTCGTGGGTATCCTGGCAAGGCGCAGAGATTCCTCCAAACACCCTCCTGTTTCTCAACAACTGGGCTTGTACACGAGGTGAGTGAGCCGAGTTTCCTTTAGTTCTCAGTGCACTAAGAAACACATATATCATGTATCAGTAGAGAGCATTTGCTAACTGCAGAATCGTAGATACGGCAGTTTTCCCAGATGCAGAGATATTCGACCCCGAGCGGTGGCTCGACGGAGACATTACCGCCAACCGTCATCAATTCGCGTTCGGCATGGGTGGAAGAATGTGCGTGGCCAGCCATGTCGCGTCCAAGGCGCTGTACACAGTGTTTCTTCATCTGATTGCGCACTTCAAGATCCTACCAGCCGACGAGTCGAATGATCCAAGTGCCTGGGATCCTCTTGCAGGGCTTCTAGATAAGGAAAATCCGCAAGCAGCTCCCCTAGCCACATCTGTCAGATTTGTGCCGCGAAACCAAGACAGAACCAGAAGAATGTTGGAGGCGGGTCTAAAAGGTTGAGATATTGTTGTATAGGTAGGCTGCGAACACAAACAGCGCGTACATGATCGATCTCTGTAGACCGGCCAGTAGACAGATCAGTGGGCAAGGCGGTATAGGCAGAATCAATTTGAACTAGAAAGCCAAAACTCCGCCATGAGGCAATACTCTTAACCGTACCAGCAAGTCATGGGGGCGGCCTCGGCTAAGAGCGGTAATGCAAGAGACGTATGTATGCTCGTGTTGTCAACCTACATTGCCGCAGAGATGATGATTGTTGCGGATCAACAAGACTGGTAGAAATTGACGGATACCAAAAGTAGATGCCACGCAACAGTCAAAGAAACATCCATCTTTCTAAATCTTATCCACATATTAGTTGACCTCGGCTTTCACCAATGGCTTTCGTATCCGCTTGGTTTCCGACCTCTTCTTCATCACGCGCCCTGTATCACGTCCCGAGCCGGGACGGCCACTCCTCTCACGTCTTCTGGCTCGCGATTTCGGACCCTGAAGACGCTGCAACAGCGACGCCAGATATCCTCCGTCTTGCTTCGCCTCATGCAGGTTGATCCGGTGTTCATCCTGGAGGGTGTAGGCACGGAAAGCTTCAAAGTCGTCCCACACCTTGACGTCCTTCTGCACCCGCCGCGCGTCGATGAGATCGACAATATTGACAAGAGTATTCTTCAGGTTCCTTTTGCATTCGACGATGGAGTCGCTGGCAGGTATCCGGACCTCACGGCACAGACTCTGGTAGCCATTCAGCTGCTCCTCCTCAGTAAGATCCTTGCCCGGTAGTTCAGGTTGAAAGTAATGGAGTTGGAGTTCTTGACGCATTGCAATGGTGCGCTCCTGGGTGTAGACTTGGGAGCCCGGCAGCCAATTCTGGGACGATGCGAGGCGGGCAAATTCATTGTCAAACGTCGCGTCGTCGTCGGGTGTGAAGTTGTCAAACTTGGCAAAATGAGATTGGGACATGGGAAGGTCGGATAATTCTTCCATGACTGACATTTCAGAGTTTGTTAAAATTGAGTGGCCACGTTTCAAGGTTCATATATGAATTCCATTCCATGGTGAGCCACGCGTCGCGACAAGAAACGACTGTGTTGCGTATTTGGCACGCGGCACCGCACGTGATCGGGGCACCATGCTGTCTGATAAAAAGAGACGATACTAGTAATTAGACAATAAAATTGTGTTATGATTAGTAGATAAACTTGATTGTTTTATGAAGCTTGCAAATATCTGAACTGTCTTATTTCGCCTGCTGCTATTTTTCAGATCGACCCAACTGCTGGCTCTGTTGTCGATACAATATGACACGATACAGAGACTGCCCTACCCTATACCGAGACGCTTTCGCCGGTTGCCTACGGCTACAATTACTTTAGCCTCAGTGACTTTGGTTGAAAGCAGGCTTCTGATTCGACGTATTTCTTACTTCTAGGTTGTGTCATTAAAAAATGTGGTGTGCAAGGGTGCGGCATGCTGTTAAAACGCATCTTTTCTATCACACGCACCCTCTCCGCGGTGGCGTAGGCAGATTCACGTATCTCAAGTTCGTAGGCAGTGCCTTATCAGTGCATCTACTGATAAATCAGCCTCGCTGGAGATTTTCGCAGACAGATTCTTCAGCTACTGGAGCGTTGCCAATGCTATTACCATTGCAGTTGAGTTGGTGATGCAACTTTGTTCACCAGTCATCGCAGAGAGCTTGTTCGTACGTTCACACACAAAGTTTACGTTGTGACTCATCCGCCGATTAACAACTTTGTTCATCTGCAGATTCCTCAAGGTAAATAATACTTCCTTGTCACCTTCTTCCAAATGCAACCATCCACCCTTTCTCTTCCACCAAACAACACCACCAAAATGTTCAAGCAGCGATCTCACGATACTCTCTTCAACACGCACCTCCCACAGATCGAATCTCATCCCGGTCAATGTGGCATTGCGTTGCTCGGCGACAGTTTGTTCGAGAGATTTAAGACCACAGGCAAGAATTTAAGCATCAATCAGAACGTCCAGATCCTGAATCTTGGTGTGGGCGGGGACAAAATCCAGAATGTGCAATACCGTATCAACCAGGGCCTTCTTACGTCTCTGAAGCAGCATCAACCGAATCTCAAACTCATCTACCTGCACATGGGATCCAACAATCTGAAGAAGACTGGCCTGCGCAAGGAGGATGCAGAAAGCTACAACAGTTTGGTCAAGCAGGTTCGAGCCGCGTACCCAGATCTTCCCATCATCATCACGGCCATGTTTATCCAGCGCGGGCTCAGCAGCGACATCATCGAGGACGGAAACAAGGCCTTGCGCTGCATCGCTGACAGCCATCAATGCGAGTTTTTGCCGTCTGGAACTGATCAGACTGGGATTATGAGCGACGATAACGTTCACCTGAACGAACTCGGGTACACGAAATGGAATAAGATATTGGAGAACGACATGCAGAGCCGATAAATATCCGTGTCAGTACGGGCGGAGAGGAGGAATAAAGGGTGTAGCTGCGGTCTTGCTATTTTGTATCAATGAGAGGGAGATTAATTGCTACAAAGGAACGTATGCAGCCTTGGAGACTAATCTCACAGATTCGCGAGACGCTTCATGATCCATCAAGCTTCGAACCCCCTGTCCTAGCATGATGAATTCTCCAAGACTGTAAAAGGCTAGTCGACAGGGCTGGCTTCCGATCCTGAATTCAAGCAACTGAAAACAATTACAGACCGCATCACTGTTTCGATGGAACAGATTCCTGGTACCCTCAACGACTCACGCCCTTGCCATGACTGTGAAGATGTAAGCAATAACCCAGCTTGAAGAGATAGCTTGTGATATACCATTTCCACTGAATTATCGTTCACGATGGCTTTTGTGTACGATTAAAAGACTAAATATACTGGTTCTGCTAAACTTAAAAGTCTCAGTTTTCCACCTTCTTAGCAAACATGATGTCAGCGCACTCTCCACCCTCGTTTCCCTAGCTGGATCGTCCTCAGCAGATCCCAACGGCTGGTTCACGACCAGGTCTGCAAAGGACAGTCCAAACAAAGCTCGATGACTGCGAATACTGGCATAACCACGAGGCCATGCTGCGATGCCAGAAGCTAAAAGGCCCCGACGCTAACACTACGGAGTCCGTGTGCATCCCCTACCCGGACGGCTGGTACCCACCTCTGAACGGCTCCCTCAACCATCTGTTGCATAGATCGCTCGAGGATGACTTCTTCGGCAATACACCGCGCCTCGTCATGCAGCTATTTGTCTCGTGCACTAACACGGGCAGTGGTGTTGTTAGCGGTGGTACGAGTTTCAGCGCCTGTAACTATCACCGCGAGGCGTATGTTCAGCACGAACGGACGGCCTGGCTAGGCTAGCTTTAAGGTGACTAAGTCTAAGATTAAGGGACTTTCGACGACATCGAAGCTATGCTGAAAGCCGATAGGAAGGAGCCAGACACTAAGAGGAAGAGTTTACCTTACCCAATGTAGGCAATGTTCGTATCACTTCGTGTTAAAAGTATTAAGTCACGTCTATTCCCAAAGCCTTCATTTACTCGTACAACTTTGCGTTATCAATGATCTGCTTGACAAACCTATACAAACACGACTTGCCCACCGGAATCTGGTCAATGGCAAATTGTTAGGTAGATCTGATAACCTTTCATCTTGACGTCTCGATAGAGAGAAGGCGTAGAAATTAGTGTCTATATCAGTTTAACTATCTCAATAATTTACCTTTATCTAGATAGAATACAAAGAATATGTTTTATCTTAAATCTAATCATTTACCTGCTCTACACGTCAATCCAACAACTTAGAATAGTATCCAAAGCTTTTCTAGTTAAAGATTACTGATACCTCTGGTGCATTGCTTCCGCTTCTTGATTAGATTTACCACGAATTCCTCCATGGTTATATCCATCACAACTAACCACTATCAACTTCAATCCGTTGCTCATTGAGCTGATTGAATCACATGCTGGATGACTAATGCCATCTGTTCTGCAACAACGTCTTGATACACTTGGCCATCTTGCAAATGTCTTTGTCGTAAATGCGTATCGGCTAAATTCGACCTACAAGATAGGATGAACCCATTTCATCACTGGACAATTGGTATCAGGATTCTCGGCTTGATCGGAAGTTTTAACAGGCAATTGCTTCGCTCCTTAGCAGAAGTCAAAATCATGCAATGAGGAGATTACATCCTGGATATGCAGCATGCCTCGGTCGAGTCCCGCGGAATGCATGTTGCCAGGGCCAACAAGACGCCTTATTGGTTGAGACGTTACATTGTTGTTGGTTGAACATACAGAAGTACAGCACACAGCCAAGGTTCAGACTGTTGACTCCGCATTTCGGCTTTGGATAAATAACATGATCCATCATCCCACTTCCACTTCACTCTGCTTCGACCTGCAAAGTCTACCATACCAGAGAAAATGTCTGGCAAACCATCTCGCAATGAACCTGCTCGTCAGGCTTCCCCCAAGTCGACACCGACTGGCCCCTTTCGGACAGACTTTCCGCACACCGATGACACCGCCCTTCTTCCTCCGCAACATTGGGCACAGCTAACCGAGGTAAGCTATGTTAAACTTAGAGTTGCCTGTGTCTGTCCCTAACCTGAATTCATGTCTAGGAAGGCAATGAGCAAGATGATGTTGACTCAGCTGTGGCTGACACTGCTAGTTCAACTGCTTCCCTAACGTCTAGCATCCTCAAATTCAGAACCATCCACGGTAGATCGTACCAGAGTGGGCGGGGCAATACCGAGTACTGGTCTGTTGACGTGATAAGACATTCACGACCCAAGCAAAGCAACTGACTTCAAGACAGGGCCCCAATCGATGATACTCAGCAGGAAGCAATGGATATCAAGTAAGATTGGTAAAACTACACAGGGGCTTAGCTCACCGTTGCCATCCCTAGCCATCACGTGCTTACCCTTCTGCTGGGGGATGAAATATACTTGGCGCCACTACCAGAAGATATCCAGGTATAGCCCCTGTCATCGAAGTGACAGACAGATGCACTGACCGATGCATTCAACAAGACGGCTGCAGACATTGGGACTGGAACAGGTGTGTACTCTGACCACGATTGTTCCGGAGTGACTAACGACCGCGCAGGGATTTGGGCCATGTAAGCTTCCCTTGATATCCATCGATCCGGAACGTCCTAGGCTTATACTAGACCCAGCGAATTTGCTGATAAGTTTCCTAATGCTCGGGTTGTTGGAACTGATCTTGCGCCTATCCAACCAAGTTGGATACCGCCAAACCTAGAGTTGTATGGACTTCTAATTTTCACATTCCCATTATCTACACTATATGCTAACTGTTGCCTAATCCAGCCAAATCGATGACTGTACTCAGGAATGGACATTTCAGCCAGGCTCTCTTGATTACGTTCACATGCGCTGGCTTGTTGGCAGCATTGCGGACTGGACAGCTCTCTTCAAAGAAGCCTTCAAGAGCCTCAAGCCCGGTGGCTATATCGAAAGCTACGAGCCATCCTCACGCATTGAGAGTGACGATGGCACTGTCCATAGCCAGAGCGCTTTGAGTCAGTGGGAGAAGTTCTTTGTCGAAGGAGGTCGCAAGCTTGGCAGGCCGTTTACAATCTTTGAGGAAGGTATACAGAAACAGGCCATGCGACAAGCTGGGTTCGTCGATATTGAAGAGAGGGATTTCAAGGCAAGTTACACGTCTATCTAACGAGCTACGATGGCTGATATAACAATAGAATCCCATCGGTGGGTGGCCCAGTGACCCGAAGCAGCAGAGCATCGGTCAGTACATGCAGGCCGCTTTTGAACAGGACGCGAAGGGAACTGTGCTACACATGGCTATCGCATTAGGCTGGACGGACGAAGAGGTCACTGTGTTTGTTTCTCACTTCAGACGTGAGATCCGGTCGCAGAAGATTCATTCGTATTTTCGGCAGAAGGTAGTCTGGGGTCGAAAGCCTGCGTAACAGTGATGCCTTGGATAGAAGACTTAATTCTGGGCATGTTGGTACCGAATTTGCTTGATGGCTTTGGCTAGCTAAGAGAGGACGTCTACGGGGTATGGGAAAGGCTCTGTTAGACTAGCTGGACGTTGGCACTGTTGATTCCATAAAGCGTTAGTGGCTTTGGAGTCAGCAAGTTATTTACTTTTTTGAACTTCTTGGTGGAGATTGAGTCTAGAAACTTATGATGCTATTTATTCTTGGTATAGATAGAGACTAAGATCTGCTGTCTATTTACATATCCAAAGATGAGGGGCATCGCTCGAGTAATCTTCAGGGTCTACAAGGAAGTCCGATGCAAGCTGGGAAGTCAGCCCCGTCATTAATCCAGACTCGATTAAAATGGTATGTAGTCTCACTGTTGCCATATGGAGCCCTCCGAGATCTGGCCTTTTGTGACCCATACTGACCTAGGTACCCAGCAGTGTTTCAAGATCATGGTGTCTTGGATAAAGATCTTCTCGAGCAGCCGGGCGCTTCTGTTCCAGGAGGGATCCCGTAACCATCCATGTCAAAGAAACTTTTAAGAGAAACGCACGTGTGACGTTTCCTAGATCCCGGACCGAAGCCGATCTGCATCGATGCCTCATTAGAAGGGCTGACGGACCGAGCTACGCTAAGGCGAAGTTTATTCAGACCTCGTTCATTAGAAAGGGCCTTTATGCTGACCGATCCGATGAGAAAAATTCGGGCTACAGCTGAAAAATCTGTTCCTGCCCGTCCATTGACATCAGCGCGTCTTGTTTTTATGTCAAATCCAAAGGGAAAGTCGGCGTGTCTGCGAAGAAGAAAGTAATCGATGGCTGCGCTTTAGGCACAATCACTAATAAGGTGGTAAGCTGCAGATGCAAAGAGAATCTCTACATGAGCGGGATCCTTGATAGGCGATTTCGATAAATCACTCCGTGGGCCTAGATAGAGTATCTTGCTGATCTCTTCATGGCCCTAGTCGAACCAATTTCATTTGACGGGAGGGAACTTCCTATATGACCGGCGTGGCCCAGCGTTGCACTCACATGTCCGATTCAACCCCAGTCTTCAATTGAAATGTCTTTGGTTCATGGCTCGTTCAGTAACTCAGGCACTTGACCTTCGACTGTCGTGCATGGCCACCACCTTTCAAGATTGATACTCTGCTGGCCCTAGGCCATGTCCACTTATATCGGGATTCGGGCATCAGATGGCCATAACTTGAGGTAATCTCAGACCTACCCGTGGTCTGTATGGTGGTTTGTTGCTGAGGCTCAAATTGCGTCAAGACTGATGCTCGGAAACGCGCTCATCATCATCGACTCTCATACGTGACATGTTTTATATCCTGTCAACGCCAAATGTGTCACTCGATCCTGCCATGAGTGTTGAAAAATTCGAGCCAAGACCGCGAATCTTGACAATCCATTCATTATCAAAGAAATCAGGCTTCCCAACAGATTCATTTAAGAAACACCACGCTAATACTTACTTCTACCTGGCCCCAAAATAGACCAGATGTTTAGTGTTCCGTTCTGCTCCGTCTAAAAAAACCATATGACTCAAAGTCTCCGCCCATCAACACTCGGTTTTTTTTTTCTTTTTTCGTTTGATACGCCTGATAAATTTGATGATGGATTTGATGGGGTTAGGTTGTCAGGGGATGAAGCCTCCAGTGGGCTTGGTGTGTGAGGATCTAGTGTCAACTTCTCGCGCAATGGTAACGTTTCAGCTAGGGGTCCATTATCTCGGGGTTTCAACTGACAGAATAGTGAAAGGTTTAATAACTTCAGGTCTTGGGTAACAGAGAGAAAGGGCTCTGTGTAAAGCGATCCCTAGCGCGATCACCGTAAAAGGAGTTAACTTTCAAAGGTGTAGAAAGTTCGGGTTCTTTTTATTATACTATATGGGGTGCTGTCCAGCAATTAGTTTCACGCATCTGACGAGGGCACTCTGGAGATTGAGTAGGCGAACAGACTAATGCAACACAATAACTCCTGTTATTTATTGACTGTGGTGAGTAAATCACTGTGATCACCAGTCACGACGGATCAACATTTTAGCGTTCGGCCGTCTTTGCTACGAAGGCACGTAAATCTGCAGGACTCGAGAGGATTTCTTCGGTTGGACCTCATGAGGAAATTTAGAAAACACAGAATTATCTTATTTTTACGCACTTAACTTTCATATTGAGTCTTGGGCTACATGAAACTATATTCCAGGAATGACTCATGGCCTTGCTGATAGGAATAAATGTCCTCCATTTCTTCTCTTTTCTCCTATTTTAAGATATCACTTCTCTACTTCTTTTCGATCAACCTCTTACAATACACTCATCGCTCTTACCCATCCGTTTCAACCTTTTTCTTTCGCTCAACCCGCAACCCTCTTCAGCTTCATCATGTCTCTACCTTCGATAAACGTCATCCTTAATCAACAAGAAGTTGACTTCGAGATACATATCCCATCTGTCAATAGAACATCCATCGAAGATATCGATCCTCATTCATCCTTTTCCCCATCATCGCATTCTGATACCAAGGCCGAGGGCAGTGCCCGTACCATCCCGGCTAGCACCCCATCTAACGCTTTCATTCATGCCCCTGAGTTATCCTCCTCAGTTCACGCCGTCAATGAGTATGAGGATTTTAGGTGTCGTCAGCCAGATGTTGTCCAATTCTCGGTTGGAGCCATCTTCAGCGCTGCGATAGAAGCCTCTGATTCTCGACTTGGTATGGATGAGCTCTGGTCCAGACTCGCTGTAGAAAACGGCGTGCGTAAGATCAGATATAAACCATCCCTTGAAGACGTTGTTTTTGAAACGCAAGATCAGATCGGAACAGTCTGCAGTAAGTTGAATTCGTCGCCCTTCAATTCCCGGTCTATTATACTTACACACCTCTCAATCTAGAGCATCCCACCCACCTTTCCGCTCCCTGCAATCCCGACTCCTGCCTCGCGGTGTGGGGTCTGATTCAAGTCAAGATTGCTCCCCGACTGGCTTTGTACCGGGAAAAGTACCTTGTCACGAGTGAAGGCGACTTCATAGCCACGATGCCCCAAGACCTTTCCAACGAGCGCCTTGACTCGGAGAACTGGCCGCGTGTGCTGATTGAGAACTATTCCCCTCAAGTTGCCAAAACCATCGTGCAGTTCAACTCCGACATGGCGGTGTGGTTGGCCAGCAACGTGCTAGTTCAGGCAAAGGTCAATCACGAGGTCTCTTGTAAGATTTCCTATGGTGATGCGTTTGCTAATTTGGGTAGCTATATGAAGGCTTTTTATCAGATTGCTATGTAAGCTGGCAGTGTGGTAGGACCGAGAATGGTTTGGCGGCGGAATTGAGATTGTGTCTAGAACTCCAGACAAATAAATGTAGTTTGTCGGAATCTCTATTCGTAGATGAGGATCAAAAAGACCTACCATCTTCCAAAACCAGAGCATACGTCAATTTCCACTGACCCAGGAAACCTTTGTTCTCGCTGCATTTTTCACGTGGAATATCACAAGAATCAGAGATAAAATGTGAATGAAACTGACACTGGGACAGGGATGGTGCTCCACTGTGAGTTGGTGATAAGGTTAACCTGAACTTGGCATTATAACCAACTCAGCCATCTCATACAAGATAGTTCTAGTTGACGTGGGGTCGTAAGGAGCATTAATGATACCCCATGAAGACGCTTTGCAAGTGAAAAAGGAGTTGAAGAAGTTGAGATATTTTACCCAACCTAAGTTGCCAATGTACCGATGCGTAAGGGAAATAAAAGACAGACGCAATGTGATGATTTGGCTGGCTCGCAAGATAATATTTAACGCGCTGCGAGGATTTGAGCCCTGTGGCATGAGAGAGTGTGACAGAATTGTGCGCAAAGCTTGCCTTTCTGGACAGCACGAGAACAGAATAATGAAGGAAGATCGAGGTTTTCGGACATCACTGTCATGTCACTATCGGTGGGCAAGCAAGATAGAATGGACTTGGTCATTAGGGAGCATAGACTTGTTGTTTCGAACCTCGGGTTACTTGGACTTTTGAATAAGGTTGATAGAGGTACGGATTAGGCTACGATTTTTGATTGTAATAGACCGGAGTGACATGTTGAGGGAATTGGCGAAATCACAGTTTAGGTTGATAGAGATTATAGTGCTTGCTGCCGTAAGATTCTCTGGCTGTTTGATGATATGATGCAAGATTTAACGGAAGAACAACCTGTTTGTGTGACTCTTTTCGCGTCTGTTGAATAAATCTAAACCTAGGCTTAACCGTGAGCTCATCAACTAGGGCTTTCACTGTCAGAGCAAGAGGGTCGATAAACAGGAAGTGAAATTTGCATACCTTTATCTTCAGGAGGGGGCATGTTCTGAAATGGTTCTGATTATGTGAAGTTGCTTATTTTAGCTAGTAACTTCATGTAGGTTTAGTAGTGTCTGGGGCTATGCGTGTTCTGATATTTGACTAATGAACTGGGGCCGACGACGGTCCGGATAGGTGAAGTCATCTTGAATGTGGTTTTGGTTCTTGGTGTGTTAAGGTGGAATGTCTTGGCGGAGGAAATAGAGGTAGCTTCTTATACCTATTAGAAGATGAAGGAGACATATAATGCAAGCAGGTGGAAGGATTCTTATATAATGCAGGCTAAAAGCTTGTCATGGGTAACTGCGGAAGTATAGTATAATATTTAAATTGTGTATTAGATGCATTACTTGGGTAGTATAGCAGTCCAGAGGGCTTACTATCCTAAAATTCATAATATAACTAAAATTCT
>JABCKB010000937.1:0-32116 GCA_013184455.1 Fusarium continuum | reverse complement strand
TAGAGGAGAGGGGGTCGGCATTACTTGCTTACTTAGACCGGCGGGTATATAATGTGTTAGAAAAATATGTGTTCTTTAAGTTGTCCTCTTTCCCCTCTCCTCTGACCCAGACCTCTTTTAGGCTTTTAGGCTAGCCTCAAACTACCAAGGAATAGCCGAGATCTTAGCGATATTTCGCCGACTAACTCGAGAGTAGGTATATGAAATTATCCAACATAATGCGCCATTATGTGGCGAGACTGAGGGGCACGAGCCTTCGTCATCGTTCACTTCTATAATAACTTGCCAACTCGGGAGGAACCGCAGTGGCTTCAAGATTGTTCCCAAGCGCATATGTTCCGTCTAATAAATTTGCCTCGCACATTGAACGCTACGGTTCCTGGTAACCACTATGTGATGATAAAGTTCTCGGCTTCTACCTCTTGGGTCAAATCCGCAATCAGTCGCCCGATGGGCACTTGGAGCAGCAGGTCAGGAACAGAAGAGCGCAGGCCTTATTCAAACAAACATGGAGAAGAGGTACGAGTTACACCCTATCTTTACTCACTTTCTCCTATCTTTGTGCCATCTAACTTTCTATTTACACAGATCCTTTTTGACGGCCAATACCCGCCACCAGGATACATTCTCGTGCCCGTCGGCGATTCCTTTATAACTCGACGCTGCCGCATTCTGGCTAAAGGGGCAAACGAAAAGATCTACGCATATTACGCAAGTGTTGATAGCCATTGATACTAGCCATTCCCTTTGATCTAACCATTCAAGTAGCTCCCCTCAAGTAAGAAAAAGCCCGCAAGGCAAAAGGGTCTCTACGTGCCAAAGAGTATCTTTGAGGAGGTTAAATCCGATTATAGTGAAAGAAAAGCGGTTGAGGAAGAAAAGTGTTTGCAAAAATTGGACAAGGCCTACCCTAACATGCCATCAACCGACAGGACGAAAATTTGCCAGCTTTATTCCTCGCAATTCCTGAATTCCAAGGTGGTCGAAAGAGACATTACCATCCTGCGTTATGTTCAGGATCGGTATACAGCCTTGAAGGCCGCGTCTCTTGATGAGCTGAGTGCGGAAGTAGCTGCTAAGGCACGTCAAGAGGCCGACAAGATTCTGTCGGTCTGGCGTGGCAAGGACTGAGGCTTCTAGATCTGTCTTATGCGGAAGAGGGGCAACGGCCGGATGTTGTGGATTCGCATGCTCCGGTGGAGAAGCAGGGTGCGAGCCGGAAGGGTGTTGAAGAGGGCATTAGGGTACGGTTTCGGGAAGGGTATCACCATCTGTCCAGTTACTGTAATTGCTACGATAGCGATTATAGCGTAATCTCTTGTTTTGTAGCGTGACTGTTAAATTGCACTGTTATATGCTTTGCTGGTAGCCTCTTAGGGTAAGGATACTCGTGTATAGAGCTGAGATTGCTATTGCGAAGGTAACAGTAGAGGATGAAGAGCTACTAGATGGTTAAAAGGAGGATGAGGTATTAGAGGGGCTTTGGCTTTAACGGCTCTAAGATAGGCATAAATCACAAGTATTTATCTGATTCCGTAGTAATGCGCTGGGAGATGAGATTTTATGGTTGACTTGGCTCGACTGTGGTTATGTGAGCTGGGGGAGTAGCTCCCCTTGCCTCTTTCGGACAACTTGGGGGCCTCATGCCCATCAAAACCAACCTTATAAACATGTCATGCCACGACCTTCCCGAAGCAGAGGCGAAGTACTGAGTGGGGAAACTCGCCAAACAGTCACTGACATCTGTCACTGATGGATACGAAGCTGCCCATGAAGTATGGAGCCTATTTGGTACGTCTTCACTTAGGAGGACAGAGCCTTGCTACCTGAAGTTCAGTAGATGTTTGCTCAATCTGCGGAAAAGGCTGGAGCCGTGCGTGAGATTGAGGGCAGTCATTCTCCATGCTCAGAAAACCTGAGGAGACGGTTGAGATTCTGTTTGAGGCGATCAAGTGTTTCACCGCATGATTTGCATTGGTAGACAATAGGCTTTACTGAAATGTTACACAAGACGTATGACTCCTTCCGAAGGTTTTAACGCAGCTGGTGAAATAAGATTTAACTCTCCAGATTCTGATGAAAGCTGTTAACAAGAGAAAAACCACAAAAGGCAAATTATAATCACACGCATGCTCATATTTTCGAAACTCAAAGTGCGGCAAATCTTCAAGTTAGTCATAGCCAACTCACTTTGTCGATTTGTTGAGAGATAAGACCAGAAGAAGGAGATATCTGGTATTAAATCTTGCAAGTAAAAATAAATCTGTGATGTGTGCATTCTGTAAGCTAGAGGTGGAGTAGGTGTTTCCCTTCCCAGAGAAGGATGTATTCTCACACAACCTGAGGGCATTTAATTAAGATTCTTGACTGCATTGCTGCACGAACAACAAGTTTGTCAAAAAAGTTAGACCTCGTGCATGGCAAGTCTAACTTTTTCTCTCAATGCCTATAAAATTCGGCTATCGACCCCTCAGAGAGTGGCTTCTTCACCTTCAGGTAACAACAACCACCATGACTCCAGACGACCAACTTTCCAATGAGATCGCTGCAACTGCAGTCGACTCATCGTCAAAGCCATCTTCATTCCCCCTCTTCTCACGTCTCCCTACAGAGCTACGACTAATGATATGGAACGATATCTTAGACGATGCTCCTGAACGCCTGATCAGCGTCGAGGTCCACGCCTTAACCTATTTACGAGACAAGAGTGGATTGCTCCGCCCTTGTCCCATCAGAGGCTGTTCTTTCCCAGATAAACTCGGCGTCTACAAGCACAGCTCAACATGCATGGCGAGCGGGTATTTTGCAGTTGACAAAGACGACGTCAACGGTCCCGAGGGTTCAATTTCTCGCGAGTTCCTCCACAGCGTCGGCCTAGCTTGCCATGAAGCTCGGGGGGTTCTTCTTTCAAGATATCCTGAGACGATGCGCGTTTATCGTGGCTGGTGGAGTCCAAAAGCACAGTATCGAACCATACGATGCAATCCCGCCAAAGATACCATGTTGATAACGGATGTGCCAAGGTACATAGTTGATCACGACGACACACCTAAAGGTGATGGCGACGGTCAATACGAAGAGTTCCCAAGGGATGCGAATCTTTTTGATTCTTTCAAAAAGATTATCTCGACCTTTCAGCATGTTGCGTTTGACTTTATCGGGGGTCGTATAGACGCACCTCACTGGCGCGATGGGCTATACGAACCCGAACTGGATTATTCCGAAGAACCCCAGCTTTGCGATACGGGCGAATTCATTTTTCTACTGTTCTACTTCCAGTCTATGAAATCCTTGTATCTCCGCCCTAATCCGAGGTATTGGCCCGAGGTTCATAACGGCACGATCAGAGTAGAGGATATAAACACGGTTCCTAACACTCCTCACGAGGAGGACTTACAAATGGAAGTCCAAGACATGCTAGTCCATTATGGAGGCCATAAGAAATATCACGAGGACAGCTTCATCGAGTGTGACGAGCATTGGACACCAAGACCGAAAGCAATTAAGAGAATAGGGTGTTACGTTAGCCCTGATTGGCTTTTGGACAAGAGCACTGAGAAGTGGTAACTGGCACGAAGGGATTATTGAATAGATGGCTCATCAATCACTAGTAGGTGTATGGGATTTTCTCAAGGTTTCGAAATCAATAAAGGAGTTTTTTAAGAATGTCAAGTTTGCTCTACGTCCGTGATAGCACATGGGCTTCTCCGCCTTCGTTTAATGGCCACATCTCCAAGGTAAAATCGGTGCTGATGTCAGCAAAACTTCAACGCATCCCCAGATCCCCCACAGAGTCATGGTCCAGTGAACTCTAATACCCTTGAATATAGGACGAGCAGCCATAATCATTCCACCAGCGATGAGGTATCGTGACATGGTGATACTTGCGAGTGCAATAGCAGAGTGCTCTCCACAGCTGTTGGTGATGTACTAGTAGCTACTCGCAGAAATGGACTTCAGCACTTTGCCGAATAAGAAGAACGCTCCAAGGCTACTCCAGATCGACATGCTGATGTAGTCGGTCCAACCCAGCCAAAACAGAGAAATTGGAAGAAAGGGAGCTGTGACGATAGCAGGCTAGAGTCTAAACTCTGGCTCTAGGACAGCTCCTCGCACACGTTCAGTGTGCTGCCGTGCCCATTCGTAGAGTCCCGGACCGCAAAGGGCAAAGGCAGTCGATCCGGCGGCGACGGCAGTGAAGCAAGATCCTTGATGACTAGCAGTCGATGAGTAGGTTTCCTTGAAGATGCAGTCGAAGCCAGAGAAAAAACTGAAGAGCAGGATGTAAAGCAAGATAAGGTAAAGTTTAAGTATAATGATAACTGGCTTGTTGTGGAAGAAGGTTGCCTGGAGTGGAAGTGTTTATCGAAGTTGCTTTTAGAAAGACGATGATTTTTTATGCTCCGATGTGTATCGTTGATCACCCGTAACGCAACGAAGCTCCTTTGCTTTCCAAGTCAGGAGTAGAGGGAAGTATGTCTTGGGGAGGAAGAACAGGGCGGTGACGAAAGCAGCACCAGAAATTATGAGGGTTATCCATCCGGTCCATCGCCATCCAAGCTTCGTATTGGCAACAGTCCAGCCACCAACTACTGATGCAATAACAGGAGCTACAGCGGTGTTGACAAGCTTAGTGGATGAAGACCGACTCACCTGCGACATTTGCCCATGCAACAATCGGAAACACTAGTGCTCTATTGACGGGTCGAAACTGATCACCCACTCTCGCCCCGTTGATTTCAAGCGGAGCGGCGCTGGCCGATAACCCGACAAAGTACCGACATACAACTTGACCACCGAAGGTAGGCGTCATAGCTGATCCAAGCACGAAGCAAAGATAACACGTCGTTGCCACCAGATACGTAAGGTTTCTTTCGACAGTTTCAGATATTGGACCAGCAAAGAGAGCGCCTGTTCTAACTCTTAACAGAAAGACAGTCGTCGGGAGGTTCTCAGCAACTTGGCTGACGTGCAACTCGGCGCTTGACATTGATTTGCCCATCGACTCTGCGGCACCGGCCCAGCATTGCGTAAAGACAAGAAACATATGATTAAGATGCTTCTCGCTCTTGTTGCATGCGGCCAATTCAGAGGGTTTAGGGGATCATCGTCGCCTATGCTTCGAACTTGGAACCGCTCAAGAGCATCCACTACAAGCCCATGATCTCAATGATGAGTGATAGTTGGCGCCAAGCCAACATTAATTAAGACTTGTGCTTATCTTAGTAGCAGCATTCTGTCACACGGGACCGGGATCCTGTTTGATCGAGGCCGTCTGTAGCGGCGATGCTTAAGATTGTCAAAAGCAGAAGCAGAGTTAGCAATGAAATGGTAACTATCGTCTACTCTGTTCGGTAGGATCTAAATTACAAGTTCAGTCTATACTTGGGATCAGTCCTCAGCTTCTCTCCATACTTTTGCGTAAACCAGATCATGCCCATCATACCGAGAGAGAGTGCAGCGAGCAAGGTGTTTCCCCAGCCCTGGTCAAGCTTCTCGTACATCCGCGGACCCGCCAAAGGCAAAAGTGCACCACCAATGCTTCGCAGTACTGTTGTGGCAGCCGTTGCGCTGGCGGCGTGCGTAGGATACGCATCCACAAGGTATGAAGCCACTGGAATAAAAACGGTGATAACGCCGACGCCGATGAAGAAGTTGCCTATAAGGGGCACGAACCAATGCACGTAGTACTGAGCTGTCCACCCGTAGATGAGTAGGCCAACAGGTATCATAGCCGCTCCTGGTATCATAGGAGGGAGTCGGTATTCGGGCTTCATCTCTCCATCCTTTGCCATTCTTTTGACTATGGCATCAGAGACGGCACCGAAGGCACAGATGCCCACAATTTGACCAACGCCAATACCAAAGTAAACCAATCCAATGTTTGTGACAATGCCGTACCGTGTCTTAAAGACCTCTGTCAGAGTTGTAAATAACAAATACAGAACGCCGTAAGCGACAGCCGCAAGTAGCGAGAGACCCAAGATGAGAGGGGACATGGTGAGCATGATGATAGGACGACGTATGGTCACCAAGAACAGTTGTAGTGGAGTTTGGGTTACTTCCTTCTTGAGTTGAATGTCAGAGTAGCCCGCTGTCTTTTGCGCCTTCTTGGCCTTCCGCTTCAGAATGGTGGGTGGATGTGTTTCTCTCAGCGATAGAACACTAATTACCAAGGCAACTCCCGCCTAGAGCTTACAATTAGTATACAGTACAGAGAGATATTGAAATTAACGAACCATGATTGTGAGCAACCAGAAACACCATCGCCACCCAGCAGCCTTCGATAGATATGCTCCTACAGCAGGTCCAATGCATGGTCCAATCAGAACAGGTGCGTTCATCACCGCCATTGCTCTACCACGTTCCTCAACCTTAAAGCAATCACCAACGACGCTGGGCCCGACAGTGAATGCACATGCCCCGAACGTACCCGTCAGGAAACGGAAGATAATGAGCATCGGCATGTTGATTGACAGAGCACAGCAAACATTCATAACCAGAAAGCCGACGCTGGTTACATGGTAGACTACCAGCCGGCCATAGAGTTCACTGCACGGGCCAATGATGAGAGGCCCAAACGCATAGCCAAGAAGATAGATGGAGACGGCGAAAGAGCCCAAGTCACGGTTTGTCGTCTTCATTTCTTTCATAACTTGGTCAATAGCTGGCGCCATCATCGATGAAGCGAACGGTCTGAGCAAAGGTTAGCTTTGGAACAGTCGAGTTTAGAGTGAACGTAGCTAACGTCAAGAATGAAAGCATGGAGATGGTAAAGTTGATCCTCCATTTCTTAGAGTTGGGCCAGTTGACTGGCTTTTCTGGATCATCAGGTCCATCCCAATCGATTTCTTCGTCCTCGGTAAGCTCTGGAGACTCAAGAACCCCGTTTTTGTCATCAGTAGCCTGCTTCTCGACATCCTGCTGACAACCCAACTCAGAGACTTCTGCATTTATAACAGAGAGTCGTCGGATACCGTTTAGGGATGTTCGTATCTTCGATTGATGGCTGGCGGTCATGCTGGGCGATGATGTTGCCGGAACGAAGCATTAGCGAGAAAGCAACCGAAGAAAAGAAAACCCAAAATTTGAACAGCGATATGATTTCGTTTCTCGGGAATAAGTTCCCGAATTTAACAAGCGGAGCCATTCGCAGCAATTACTCACACCATCACATCTTGAGGAACCAACGTGATTGAAAGACCAAGTGCGAATTGCGGGGACCCCCATGGCGCAAACTGGGTCTGGAATTACAACAACGCTTGAAATATCTCCGTCATCGGATCCGAATCATATGAGGATTAGATACAGTTACATACCAAGTCTGTCTGTCCCCCACGGGACTGGTGGGGTTTGCTACACTTCGTCGGAGATAAGAGGAGTGACAAGCATTGCGACTTGAGTTAGCAGTTAACAGTAAGAGAATTGGTTGGGTACTTTTATCGTCATCAACTTTTGTCTTTCACACATGGTCATAGAATGATCTTTACACTGTGGCAATTGCAAGGGAAGAGTAAGGACTGTTTAACGGACGGATTACTTATAATCGTGGCCAGCTCTTAAAGCAGTTGAGAGAATGTAGGATCTATCAGACCTGAAAGCGGGCACTTGTGCATGTATCTTTCTCATCTGTCTTTATAATTATGTTGACCTGGAAGCTTTCAGGATCCTTGAGCGGCCAAGGTGACGGCTCAAGGGCACACGTGACTCTTATCCTGGGCCTATCTTAGCGTATATTCTCTCATGCCCCCGAGACTAGCCAATCACAGAACTTTGCAGACAGACGGCAACTATCTCCATTACAATGCTCCTCCGCAGGACTGACAACGAGCGAAATATTCAAATCAGAAAAAGCAAAAGAAAAACAATACCACAACACATCATAGTAGAGAAGGTCTAGTTTCCATAGTTCATGACTGTTGCCTAGGATGGATGCCTAAGGTTTCTGTCACTGAGCGCAGCTATAAAGAGAAGAGGCGTCAGACTTCAGCTCCTGTCAAAGACGAACTTGTTCAGCCAGACCTCGCAGAGAACTCAAGGTCAATCTTGAACTCTTCAATCGAATTACTTTTTGAGATAATTCTTTTTTGCATTATGTCATCGACTAGCGTCGAGCCCCAGGCTGATCATGACGCCTACTTCCCGCGCAAGGTCCTGGAAAGATTCGAGAAAGACCTCAAGGGCGTGACTACCGAAAAAGACACCCAAGACGTTCTCATGTCTATTCAAAGCCTTGCATTTCACTTCATCAAAGAGCCCCTGAAAAGACCTGTACAGGATGTTTCCACGGGGCAGCAAGGGCTCGATGTCCTTTGGCAGATGTTCCTCAAAGCCGGCACAGCCTTCGACAAGGATAGTCTGTTCCAAGATCGACTTCTCTTGCTGTTGCTTTGGACCAGGCAATTCGACATGTTCCACAAAGACCTATACACTGGTCAGATAACTGTGACAGACTGGGAGTCCTATGGCTTTGTGGAGAACTTACAGGCATCGTGGGAGCAGCTGGTAGAGAATGGCACTACAGCTCAGATATGCAATCTTGCTACGTTCTCTGCCAAGTTTCTGTCCACTGGCATCCATCAAGATCGAATATGTACTATAGCGCTTTGGTATCTGCGCGAAGCTCTTGAGATGGATGGAGACAAAACTGCTAGGCTTCTTCCTGGGGCTGTTGTCTGGGTGGATCTCGGTCGCCACGCACTTCTCAGGTATTGCGTATTCATTGAAAGCGATCAGCAATCAAAGTTGCAATTGCTGGATGTGGGACCTCTTGCCCGAGGCGAAGGCATCAGCAAAGCTGGCTTTAGCTTGGAAAGATGGCTGTTTTGGAGGAGCCGCTTCCAGAAGCTTAGCCACAGCGCCGATACGTCGATCGCCAAAGATTCTAAGAGAGGCTTCATGGCTATGATTAACTGTGGTCGAGATCTGAACTATCGTGTTTCGGGTGAAGAAAGGTTTGCTGAGAAATTGCAAGCCGCCATGTGGACAGAGCTTATCAAGAGTGGAAAAGAGAGATTGGATGGGGATGACATTGACATTGATCCGGACTGGGCGGACGAACAGGTTTGAGATCTCGGGGCACACATGCTGGGAAGTTGAACTCCCCGGAAATAGCTTCGTTGTCAAGAATAAACACACGCTTTGAATGGTATCTAAGTTGAGACAAGACCCTCACATAAATTCAAGACGCTTTAGAATAGTTCATACTCACCAAACATCACTGAAGTGCTTCAAAGTCTGCTAAGCGGATGGTTGTTACCATTTCCCATGGCAGATTCGACTACATGGCTCGCCGAGCTACTGTGTCGGCGACAAATATGTTCAAATGTGTCTTTAAGCTATTAACAAGACGAGGCCTAACTTTATTCTGTCGTGTGCCATGTCAAAATTCCACCTTCGTTCTATCGATTGTCTTCGAATCGTATTTCAGCGCCTTGAGACGAGGGTGGAAGCTAGTTTCTGTTCGAGCCCTTGCGCCGAGACATTGCTTTATACTATCGTGCAATTTTTGAGCTGCTGCAAAGTCCATTTAGTCGCGTAGGAACTAACTAAACTCGCGGTGAACAAGTGCGACAGTAGTTCATTTTTAATAATGCCTTTGGCACTTTTTCGCTCCAATGCCTGCACTATGAACAGGAGACCTTGACGAATGGATGCTTCTTTCGATGGGTTTCTAATTCTCCAGAGGGTGCAACGTACGTTGAGACCACGGTCTTTTCATCGAAGTACAGCTTCTGTAGCGTCATTAGAGTAGGGGCTGGGATTCAACTCTTCCACTGAGAAAAATTGAGGCTCGGATTCGAATTTCGAATGACGCACGCTTTTCTTGCATTTTGCGTCCTGGGAAGAGTGTTATGATCTAACCGCATAAGTGCTGTACGGATTTATGCAAGGATCTTGTTCAAATAGCCAAAGCTGTCTGAAGTATGGGCGTTGCATTCCATGTGAGGCATCGTATTCTGCTTCGGGATGCCATTCCGAGTTGTATATCACGTAGCAACCTATGTAAATGTGCTAGTCATGGAAGCAGTACATCTGAATGTTTCGTTTTGTTGAGTAGACTGAGATTGGTTACCTTTGTGAATACTGCCGTATCCCGATCCGTGGCTGATCCTGCATCGGCTATCTTGCTTAAATACTTCCTTGGCCGACCTATATGTCGTTACGTTGGGCCACATTACGCAAAGACAATCGTGTCTTCCTAGTCCTGAAAACGAATAATGTAACATTATTGACTATCGTGGTTGAAATTTAAACAGAGGCTGAAATGAACCACAGTAGGTTACTATAATCTCAACGTTGAGAACTATCAACCGGCAACGTAAAGAATCTATTGTGTAACCAACCTCTTATGCTTATTCCACAAAAACAGATTCCAAGTCACTGTCACAATTTTCCGGCCATTCAATCAACCTTGTCCTTGTCTCTATGCAGGTATGATGCCATTGAAGGATAAAGCTGTCTATCTCCAAATTATGTCCGAATCACGCTGCGGACTTTAAGCGGTGGGTTGAGGCGACTTTACGGAATCCTACCTGTCGGTCTTTGGAGATAAGATTCGATCCCCGCTGTCGTGCATATGACAAGACTCTTACCACTGCAACCCCGTTCAATGCGTCAGCACTAGTTGATGAATAAACTTTTATTACTCATTTGCTTAACCTGAGTTCTTTATAGTAATCAGGACTTTGCTTCACAGCTACGTTACCAAACTCCACTACCTGAACTAACAAGACCCAGTGCAGGGAAGCGTCCATGAGTATATAAACCAATACACTTCCCAACACCTAGCACATCTCATAACAAGAGCTAGCAAATCAATTTTCAACTGTTTTCACACTCCTACTTGTAACAGCTCTTATGAACATGGCCCGAGTCTGGTTCGTCACTGGTTCCTCCCGCGGCGTAGGCCGTGCATTGGTAGAAGAAGTCCTTGCGTCCGGCGACATCGTCGTTGCAACTGCTCGAACGCCATCTCAACTCGACGATCTCGTCGCCAAATATGGATCCGAGAAAATTCTCGCAACAGCTCTTGATGTGACCGATAGCGCTCAAGCCAACAATACTGTCAAGCAAGCCGTGGACACGTTCGGTCGCATCGACGTCGTCGTCAATAATGCAGGCTACGCAGATATGGCATCCATCGAAGATTCAGACCTTGACTCGTTCCACGCGCAAGTAGATGTCAACTTCTACGGCGTGGTCAACGTCACCAAAGCCGTTGTGCCTATCCTACGCAAACAGAAGTCTGGCCACATTATTCAGGTTTCTACTATCGGTGGTCGAGTCGGTACGCCTGGAGCAGCGGCCTATCAGAGCGCCAAATGGGCCGTCGGAGGATTTTCGACAGTCCTGTCGCAGGAAGTGGCTCCGTTCGGTGTCAAAGTCACAGTCGCCGAACCTGGCGGTATCAAGACCGATTGGCCGACTATCGCTACTGAGACAGCCAAGGTCAGCGAGCCTTATAAACAGACCGTTGGCGAGATGATCAAGGCGATCAAGGGTCTCACCGAATGGTCTGAGGCTTCGGAGATTGCAAAAGCTATCATTTACCTCTCGCAAGTTGAGGACCCACCGTTGAGGATTGTGTTGGGTCCTGGTGCTATTCAGTATGCTCAAATGGCAGCCAAGACTCTTGCTAAGACGGATGAGCAGTGGCTACATGTGTCCAAGCTGGAGATTTAGGTGTCGAATCTGAAGGATATGGTGGAACAACTTTGTACGACATCGAGGTTTGCGCACTAATGTAGCGATTGAGACGAGATTTTGACTCTCTCTCATTGTAGGATTTTTTTGTGCTTCGATTTAAATGTTCAAATTTGAGGCTATACCCTACGATTTTGGCCTCCTTCGGGATATTCAGATTGGCAGTTAGACTACCTTACTGCCTAGATCACCTCGAAAACTGAGATACATGATTCGACAGCTTTCAACTTCACCGATACCTTAACAAAGACAATTTGACCACTTGTTTGCTAAAACCATGATTTTGTGAGATCCATTGTTAGTTAGTCTTGATGCGCTCTCCCTTCGTGTAGCCGGTTGTCGCGATGCCTCAGGCAGTTATCTTAGCGTATCAGTCTATCATCGGGTTCCTTCGGTTCGCCAGACGCGCCAGTAAACTTAGACATTGCGTCACATATCACCAAGTCGATCGTCCAGTCCAACCTCACACGATGATGTCTAGGAGCAGAGACGCAAGAAGTCTTGTCGCTTCACTGCGTAGACCCAATGCACTGCGGTTACTGAGCCCTGCATTGGCTCAGCACACAAACCCCGGCTTCCATACTACGGCTACGTCACAAACTGATGGCGTCTTCCAAGGTCTGGCGGACAAGAGGCTCCCGATGCCCTGGATAGAGGCTTTCAATCGCCAGAAGCAGGGCAAAACAGCTCACAAGTCCGCTGATACGCCAAAGGAACGCGACCTTACTCCAAAGAAGATGAGCGACAGCTATCACCGCGTAGTACTCCCTCTCAAGAAAGACCCTTGGTTGTCGGATACATACGTTAACTCTTCTGGTCACATAAGGTAGCAATTGGAGTAATTGAGTCAGCTGAGTCAACCATACTGACTGGGTGAAACAGACTCGGCACACTATTCATGGATCTTGACGCTCTTTCCGGCATCATCGTCTACAAACACACCGGCCCTGGCGTTACCACAGTGACTGCGGCTTTGGACCGAATCACGATAGCGCATCCTCTTACCGAGATCTGTGATCTTGAATACAGCGGCCAGGTCACCTACGCCTCTGGAAGAAGTAGCGTTGAGATCACCTGTAAAGTAGCCAAGGCAAGGGAGGAAGGCGAGCCAAGCAAGCCCGAAGATGTCCTTCTTACCTGCACTTTCACCATGGTGGCTCTAGATCCCAACACAAGAAAACCTGTCAACATCCCTAGGCTCGAACCCACCAACGAAGAGGAGGAGAAGATTTTCAAGGCTGGAGAGACGAAGTCTTTGTCCAAGAAGGAAACCTCCAAGGCTTCGCTTCTCCAAACTGAGCCCAATGATGCTGAGTCGGCTCTGATTCATCAGATCTGGCTCAGACAGCTCGCATATCACGATCCAAACAATGACCTTCGTCAGCCTTCAAACGTCGTCGCAATGTCCAAGACTCAGCTGTCCACGGCTGCAATCATGCAGCCTCAGTACCGAAACCGACATCAGACTATGATCTTTGGTGGCTTCCACTTGAAGCAGACCTTTGAGCTTGCCTTTTGCTGTGCGGCCAGTTTTGCCCATGCTCGACCAACCTTTATCAGCGCTGATCCTTGCACGTTCCGCAATCCCGTCCCGGTCGGAAGTGTTTTGTACTTGACAGCAACAGTTGCGTATACCGACCCTCCTCTGCTAGAGGAAGACGGCACCGAGCCCAACTTTCCTGATCCAGAGAAGCCCATGACGCGAGTGCACATCCGGGTCGACAGCAAGGTCCGAGACGTGGAGCACGGCGTTGCGAAGCCAACGGGTCAATTCAACTACACCTTCTCCGTCCCTAAAAATCTCAAGGTTCTGCCACATACGTACGAAGAGTACATGGTCTACATCGATGCTAGGAGACGTGTGTCACTGGGCGATAGTCAGCGAAAGGAAGACTCCAAGGCGTTCTCTGAAGAGAGGCCTGAAGCCTCGGAGGGTGTCAATCTTATAGGATAGATGGCAGTAGGTTATTCGAACTCCAGGGTGATGTTGCTTGTTCAATAATTAGCTAGCTAGCTAAATCAAGCATCTATGTGCCCTCGGTAAGCATACGCCATTAATCCCTGTCGAGGATTAATTATAGTTGATTGCTTCCCAGTGTCTCTTTGGTTTTCACACGCAATCCATTAAACAACTTTACCGTGAGTTGTGCAGAAGTTGAATGCCCCTTGTCTAGCACCTTCGTCGTACTTTCTAGGAACCGGTCTTCTCGTCTTTGGCGATGCGAAACCTGGCGCGTTTTGGTTGGAAGTCTTTATTATTGGTGGCTCCTGAGCTGGAGGAAGTTTGACCGCGATTGCCAGCCATCTAACCTTTGGTCACAGCTTGACTACTACAACTACCAAGTTCTTTCTGCTTGCGCCTATGATTCTTCTTTCTGATGTCAAATATATCTACCTGATGAGTATAAGAAATATTGCCTCTCGCGTACTTGAGCAGAGTGTCAATATGTTCCTACCCTTGGCTCTGCCCTGGATGAGATCTTTCACGACTCAGCTGGCGGAGATACATCACCACCTATATTCGTCTCTTTCATGTATCCGGCGGGACACAAAGGTCTACCGAGAACATTCCTTCAAGTGTGTGGGATGGACGCTCTGCGTGATGAGGATTTGATCTGTGAGAAGGTGCTGTGCGAGGATAGTGGGATTGAGACTAGGTTAGATGTCTATCTTGGTATGCCGTATATTTAGGGTCATTTTCCCGCCTTTAACTCAGGCAAAAATCCAGCTGGGGATTTTATCTTGTTGAGGGCATCAAGTGGATGTTGAAATAACAGGTTAGAGCTTGGCATTGTCTAATCGAAGTGCATGGCCAGCTTGGCTAGTTTAACCCTAAGTCACAAGAAGACTCCTCAAAGTATGCTTATTCTTTTAAGTGGACTTCTTAGGTTGCATTTGATACACCCCTTATTCATCTTTCATCCTCAAGCCTCATTCGCCTCTTCCCTTCTCTCTGCTGCCAGGTGCGCCAGTATTTCCAAAGACTCGTCCTCCCGACCAAGCGGCACAAACACGTGGTCATGATAGAACCCACTAACAGGGTTACATCCAATGCCTTTTGCTGCTAATCTCGTTGCGATTACAGCCATGAACCCAACGGCTTCCAAGCTTGAAGTGACGTTTAAGCTGATCATTTTGCAGGGGAAGAAATAGTCGATCTTGTGAGACTCTGCATAGTCTTTACTGACTATGGTGGTTATGCCCTCAGATTCTTTGAAGAGCATTTGCGTCTCAGATAAAGGGGGTAGGTTTGTCGTGTCGGTAAACGTGGCAAAGACGTAGATTGTTGAGTGTAGTGTGGTGGTAAGGGTTGACAGGAGCTTGCTCAAAGAGAGCTCACCAGGGTCATTTACCAATAAAGACATGGTTGAAAATGGGTGATTTGTTTCTATGTCGAAGTTCTTCCTGATTGAGAAGGTTTGACTAGTATGGAGGGCTCGCAATATTTATGCCAGAAACGGAGTTCGAAACTCAACAAACATCTCCCTTGCATGTCAAAGGCGGGCCCCCTCAAGTGGACATGTTCAGTGGTAGGGCGCGCACGAGGACCTCTGACGTCACATCTCGGGATCGCTATCGGTTGATTATGTATGGTTGGAGCTTTGAAGTGCATTGCTAGCTTAAAAGTCTCTCCCCTATGAACTATACCCAACCAGCAACACTCTATCAACAAATTGTTTGTCAATCATCTGCGCGCAGCAAACAAATTTGCTTCCTAGTATACAATCTAAACTGAGATCCTCTATCCCTTTGGCCTTACCACTGGTCACGTTCAGGGATTTAGTCCAACTAAGATAGGTTGGCGAGCAGATACATACGTATAAATCAGTGATAGTGCCACTGATGTCTATGTCAAGCTGAAACAAGACTTACGGTCAGAGACATTGATATGTCTACCTTGTACATGGGGCTAAATGAAGAGTGGTGCGTAAGTAAGGGCTGTGCCGGTTAAAGGGATGCCCTGTCTACAAAGCCTATTTAATTCAGATTAGACCGCACTCAACCCTAGTGCAGCCCATGAATGACTGGCTCGGTGTCCCCCGAGTCTCAACCACTGCCAACTCTAAGAGGGCACGTGTTCAAAAGCCAATTGGCATTCGGGTTGATCTAGACGGCTGAGCATCCTTATCGGAATACCAGCCCTGATAGTATTCACGCCTCACATCAAGGCCGCGATGAATTCTCACTTTTCGAATCTCTCGCTCATCTCCAATCCCATCAGGCCAAACCAAGCTCAACATCGACACAAGCCTCTTCTAGATCAGTAAGCGGCAAGTCTGAGTCGCTGACGTGAGACAAGATTTGCTAATGGTATAGCAATAGACAATCATGATCATCCTCCAACCACGAGCCACCAGCTTAGAAGTTAGTGAGCTCCAGTACTTTGAGATGTTCCTACGCCAGATGACCCATAACTTTGCATATAACCCCTGCACTCTCTTCTAGTACCGCATCTCCAGAGGGAAGCTATGCGAGACGAGTGCGTCAGATCGCCTGTCCTTGGTATCGGAACTCTCGCACTGTCCCTGCATTGGGTCGGTCCTAAGTTCCTAGCGGTCTTTCCAGAGAAACCAAGCGATGCGACTAATTAAATTGCCCATCAGTCTGGTTCTGAGTTTCTTAAAAAAAAAAATTCTTTACAGGAACCTAACCGTCTACACCGACGCTTTGAATCTTTACAGGAGAATTTCGGCTGGTATGCGAGGCTAGAGCGTGCTTGCTTGTGAGGCGTTGGATCATTGGCTTTAGGAGAGAAGCCGCACTGCAAAAGAGACTATTACTGCAAGTCATAGATAAATATGAGCACAAGTTGACTGCTGTGAGACTCGGTCGATTCTTGAGGTGTTCCCTTCGAAAGCCGTGCCAGATGCAGCTATCAGGCTAGAAAACAACATAATGGCGATTCCCTCGATAGAACTACGAGGCTAGACTAGCATGATTACAGCTAAACATGCCGAAATAGCCATCTATTAAATGTATTAAAGATCTTTTTGCACCTATATTACAAGTAAGAGCACGAGTCGACAGACCTTGCAACTACCCACCGTTAAAAGCGGCAGTTAGCAAGAACGCCATATCCGGGTCATCTAACTGTGAAAGACATTCTGGATTCATGTCGCCTAAAATTTCATCATTTGGCTGAAAGTAGGGTGTACCGGGTACTTCGAGCGGATCCTCAGAAATGGGCGAGGCCGAGTCTACCGTTGATGAGCCTGGTGTGTCGAACATGGATTCTCGGCACATTAGACCGTAATCGACCATGGACCAAAGTGAATCTTCCCAAACTGGGTTAATTTCAGGCGTCTGACGAACATCGAGTAGGGAATCGAGGGCGAGTGCGTGATCCTTAAAGTGTTGCAAGCGTCGACGCTATGCAGGTCAGCCGTTGATGCGTGTACGCAAATATAAGAATGATGGTACACTTACCATCTTGGATGCATGATCCCACCGTGGCTCCAGATATTGTAAATAACCAAAACACTGCTCGCAAGTGATGTTCAAGTTCTGAATACGGCTTGAATCGGCTCTCGGAACGGCATTTAGATGCATTATAATTATACTGCCAGCCACGCATGCGCAGTATGCATAAAAGGATGAACTGGCATGGTTACCAGCCATGCTCGCTTTTGTTAGCAAGTCTATTAGTCGACAAGCATGGTCGACGCCCTGACGAAAGGCCTTGGCGAGAAATGCAGTGGGCGGTGTTTTCAAAGGTGATCTCTTGAGGCGCATACGAAGTAAGAAAGGATGATTGAGCAGACAGTGACATAGATGAAATATAGCCCTCGCAAAGACAACTTGTTCTGTTGGCTGAAGGTGGTACTTATCATCGTATGCATTGAAGATGTCATCATCAGAGCTCTCGCTTCCAAAAAGTCGAAACTCAAGCAGAAGAAGCAACGAATTTACGGTAGAGAAGTCGGACGTGGGTAACCATGGCAAGCATCTGTCCACATCGCGGTCGTGAAGCGCAGTCCTAGCGCAACGATTGAGGATTGAAGCCGATAGAATGGTCAAGGAGAAATCAGACAGTTCCAATACTTCGTGGTTCGTATCCCAACGCAGATAAGCTCGTAGTGTGCTCGGTACCTGGTGATCAGGAAACGGGACAGACGTCTCGTTCAGTGGCAAATTTACTCGACAGTCCTCATCGAGTATCACAGGCCGACGGTCTCTGCCACAGGAAACAAGTTTGTCGATAAGGTAAATAGACCAGAAGGTCTGCCGTTGCTCGTCCTTGACGGAAGTTGAAAGAGTTACGTTAGGCTCCTTCGTGAAGTGTAGATCTTGGCAGATGCGTGTGGCCAGGCCAATCTTTAGCCATCCTTGACTTGTTCGTCCAGCTATACATGCCGTCAGTTGATGTTCATGCTCCGGTGTAAATACGTTCGAACTAACATGTGAAATCGTGGATAGCAAGTAAGCCAAGGGTTTGGACCTCATGAATACCGGGACAAGATTCGGTATCCATAAACATGCACATGAAAATCTGCCAGGCTTCGCGTGCATATAGCTGGCCCACCTCACGGGCTGAGCCTTGAAAGTACGGATGATTCGAGAAATTTAGTGCAGAGACATACACAGCGAGAACGAGGCAGTTGGGTAATAGGCCATCGGCAAGCTTTTGACGGAATGACGCCTCATCAAAGTATGAGTAAGGTTGATTGTGGCAGTATTCGAAAAAAGTGTCCACCAGGGATTGCCTCACGTCGTCCGGTAGTTCTGTCGAGGAATGCAAGGTCTTGGCTTGATCGGTTATGAGCATTTGCTGTTCATTTCCAACGTCATCGGACACAGAGATTGGAATAGGCGAAAACATCAAGGTCTCAAACTTATTCATGGGTGACTTCGGTATGTCGAATACAGGCGGTGGATGAACGATATCTTCCATCATCGATATTACCTGCGGTCGCGCTTCGTGGTCGCCCAGCGTAGCTAGGCGATTCTCAATCGAACTGAGCCGGTGCATCAGGTTGAGTGAATGCTGAGGACGATTCTTAGTAAAGGCCACTAAACTTAAGGATATATAACTTCGTACATTACCTGGCCAATCTTGTTGCGCGACGAAAGTGTTGACAAAGTCACGATTCATGTTGTAGGGTTCGTAATCGCATCGCAGCCCAGATTTTCGACAACGTAGACAGGAAGGTTGGTTTCCTGAGCACTTCATCTTTCTACGTCTAGTCCGAGTTAAAGATGGATGAATGACTGGATGATTGGCTACACGAGAGGAGTTCTTACCTGCAGCGCACACAGGCTTGTCGAACGCGTTGACACTTGGGAGCCGGCGACTCATCGTCCGTCCGACGAGGCTCGCTCGAAAGGTTCATCTCTTCTGTCATAGAGACTGCCCAGTGCCAGGAGAGTAATATTTATTGGGTAGTGCTTGTGGCTAAGAACATTCACTGACGTCGACTCGTGATGCTATAGTGGGAGTGGGAAATGAGGATGGAAAGAAACATGTCTCGAATGGGGGAAATATCTGGGGACCCCATCGGTAAGATCTTCTCCGGATTGCCATTTCCCCGCCGGTAAACGGTCCGGGAAGTTCGGGGGTCTTTGACGATCCAGGGGTACAGTAGCGGCGGCTAGTTCTCCCCAAGCGGTCAGGTGAAAATCTAAGTTGAACTATAAAACTATGTACACAAGGCACCATTGGTTCAGAGCTTGGCTTTACTTTGGCCAGGTTTCCTATCCCAGTCAACCACTCGCTTCTTCCGAAACTCGGCCACTCCAAAGACAGATTCAGAATCTGGCTGCATCATCTTGTCAAACAGCCTGGCAATCACTTGTCGTTGCACATCAGTGTCTGGACTTGCCCATCCTACCGTGACCAACTCCTTTGACATGCTTGAGGCAACAGGTGCTGCACGGCGTAATCGTTGAAGCAGATCTTCCAACTCATTCTGCAAGCCTGCAGACGTATCTGCCACAGTACTGATGACACCGCTGGCGTGCAGCTCTGAAGCAGTCACCGGTCGAGCAGTCAGTATAGCTTCTCTTGCCCGCGCCACGCCCCATTCCCGAACAATGCATTTTGAGATGGTGGCGGGACATAGGCCTAATTTTGTCTCGGACAGAGTAAACGTGGCCGAGTTGATGCTGATTCGTATATCGCAAGAAAAAGCAAGCCCATTGCCTCCCCCAAAAGCTGGACCATTGATGCATGCAACTGTGACCTTCGGTGACTTCTCAATCAGCTCAAAGAGGTTGACCAAGGCCTCAAATTTAGCCTTGCTATCACCGCCAAAAGGTCCTTCGCCTTCGCCAAGGTCCATACCTGCGCAGAAAAACTTGCCTTCTCCCGTTATAACGATGCGTGTTATACTGTCGTCTTTTTCGAAGTCGCGGAATGCTTGGACGAGATCTGCGATCAGAGGTAAAGACAGTGCGTTTCCTTTCCTTGGTTGGTTGAGCACAATTTTGCCGTTCACCCCAGATCTGTACACAAGAACATATTCCTTCTTCTGCAGTAGAGACCACACCATTCCACCTTGTGGCTTCTTAGATGCGGTGCTCTGTTTGGCCTTGGCAAGGAGTGCAGATCCGGCACGGCTGTCGTTGTTCTTCTTGAGATACCGCGATATCCATGACCCAATTTCAATCAAACTGTCTAGATTGACGCCAGTGTCGACTCCAGCCTGATGGAAGAGATAGACAACGTCTTCTGTTGACACGTTGCCCTTGGCACCGGGTGCAAAGGGGCAACCCCCTAAACCCCCAACACTGCTATCAAAGGTTCGCACACCGTGCTGGTACGCCTCCCAGATGTTGGCCACTGCCTGGCCGTAGGTGTCGTGAAAATGGCCAGCAATTGAACTTTTCTTGATCCCCCGAGAGAAGAGAAATTCTAGAAGCTTGCGGACCTGCGACGGAGTGCCTACACCCAGTGTGTCACCAAGACTAACTTCGTAGCAGCCCATATCGAAGAGGGCTCTGGTAGCATCGTAAACTGCCACGAGGGGCGTCGGGCCAGTATAAGGATCGGCGAATATGCATGAGACGTAGCTGAAAATTGTCAGCAAATTTAGGATTGCGTCGAGGACTTTTGTTCCTCATCAGCTTACCCTCTAACAGCTAAACCATGTCTCTTAGCTTCTGTTGCAACTTTCCTTGCCCTCTGAATGCCCTCTGCGACTGAACAGTTGGTGTTTGCACGGCTGAAGCCCTCTGTAGCGCTGATGAAAACAGCAATCTCTTGAACGCCATGCTCAACTGCCACTTCTAGACCCTTGAGGTTAGGGATGAGGATTGGAAGTCTAAGCTGAGGCTCTTTTCTCTGGTGCAGTCTTTTAACCAAAGGCGATGACATTACCTGGCGACAGTCGCTCAGCTGGGGAACTGCTTTTGGACTGACGACCGAAGTGAGCTCAATCGAACGTAAACCAGCATGGTGTAACTTGTCAATTAAGCTTAGCTTGATCTCTGTCGGTATGCTATTGTGGACGTTCTGTAAGCCGTCTCTAGGGCCTACCTCGACGATGCGAACCGCCTCCATGGTGATAGAGTAATACAGCAAATTCTTTAATTTACAGTCTCCCAGGTATAAGTAGGTCGTCTGGTCTGTAGGGAACTGATGTTACCCGAGCCTCTGTTGCCGGTCAGAACATCTTAAATCCGTTCTACTCCCGAGCAGTGGGTCGGTCGGTGTCTCGGACCGCACTTACAGATCAAAGCCGAGGTAAGATATTTGTTTGGCCTGAACCCTGGTAAGCTTGGGGTAGCCCGCAGCGGCCATCCCTTTCCATGTCGATGGGCTCAAAGCTGTCTTTCTGTCGTTGCAGGCCGCTAGGTCCATAGCTAGAAGTGTAAGGACCCAACACCAAGGGCTCGGGCTAGCACAGCTTATGACACTTTTCACATGAGCTTTTAGTGGACACTAAAATCTCAGTAGCACATAGCTTAGGTAAAAAAACAAATTTAAAAAAATTTGATCGAATTACAGAATATTGCCAGTTTTATTGCATAGTTTGGCGTAGATATAAAATAATCTTACACGAAGAAGCTACGAAGATCGAAGCTGGCCAAGTAAGGATACAGATCAAACAAGTAAATCAGACAAATGAAGCTCAGTTGTATAAATCCCTTCACAACCTCGCCCTGAAGACTCCTCCCCTCTCAGCCAATCGGTTCGCCATCTCCCGAATGAGATGCTTCTGATACTTACCACTCCCCGTCTTGGGCAACTCGGCATCGACGCCATCATGGCCAAGCCAGAAGGTAAGCGCCGGTACCTTGACACGGCCTAGGTCCTTCATCACCCAGTCCTTGATCTCTTGGTCCGTTATTTTGGAGGCGCCACATGCAACTCTCAGAAACGCCACAACGACCTCACCGTGCCTCCTTTCCTTGATACCCACAACACAAGCTTCGCCAACAGCTGGATGACGTAGCAATTGGTTTTCAATCTCGCTCGGTGATAGGTTCTCGCCTCCTCGGATGATCAGGTCCTTGATGCGACCAGTAATGAACCCATATCCTTCCTCGTCCAGGTAGCCCTCGTCCCCGGTGTGCATCCACAAGACGCCATTATCATCCCGGCGCATTGCTTCGTTAGTTTTATCATCGTCTCTGAAATAACCTTTCTGCAGTGCAAAGCCACTTGTACAAATCTCCCCACGAGTACCCAGGGGAACGACTTTGCCTTCGGAGTCGACAATCTTGGCACCCGTGTGTGGAAGAACTCGCCCGAGACTATTGAGCATCCTGTCGTCAGGATCATCCAACGATGTTATAAATGTTACCGGACTTGTCTCTGTCATGCCGTACGCGATGAGCATGCCCTGGATATTCATCTTGCTTCTCAACTTCTCCATCAAGATTGGCGATACGGGCGAACCAGCAACTAGACCGGTTCGAACTGTTGTGATGCTTTGGGGTGCTGACTCGAGATCTTCGAGCTCAGCGACAAACATTGTTGGAACGCCGAGGAGGGCGGTGGCTTTCTCTGCAACGACAGCATCGAGGGTTTGTCTCGCATTGAATCTATCCGATGGAAATACAATGGTGCTGCCGTGGGCGAAAGAGCCGAGGAAGCCCATGACTAGACCAAAGCAGTGAAACAGTGGTGGCGGACAGCAGATAACGTCTTCCTCGGTCAGTCGCATAGCCAAACCCACGTATCTACCATTATTGATCAAGTTGCTAAAAAGGTTGGATGAATAACTACAACTAAGACGGCAGAGTGCTTACTTGTGTGTGAGCATGGAAGCTTTTGGTGGCCCAGTAGTTCCTATACCAGGTATGTTAGAATTTTCTCAATATTTTCGTGTCATATGTCCTCTGTTAAAAGGGTTTACGGACCAGAAGTGAACTGCATATTCAGCACGTCGCCAGGGCGGACCTTTTTTTGGGCTTGTCGCAGCTTTGCGTCGTTCATGAAGATCGATGTACCACCGCTGATAAAGTCGCCATATCGATCGCACTCGACGACTGCTTTGGCAGGACGCCGGGCACTTGAGTCTAACAGTACGAGCCGTTCCAAACAGCTCCCTTTGACTTCTGTTGCCGCTATCTCGTCTATATGCGCAACCGCGGACGCGGACCCAATCGTCGATGCAATGAACAATACTTTGCACTCTATAGAACAAGATTTCAGTAATCCATATAAAGAATCACAGGACACAAACACTTACCGCTTCGAGTCACAACCGAGCAGAGCTCATGAGGTGAGCTTGTCGTGTTGAAGACCACAAAGGGACACCCAATGCGAGCAGCACCAAGAAACAGCTCAATGTACTGATAGCAATTGCCGGAAAAGATACCAACTGGATCGCCATGTCTGAGTCCTGCTTCGAGTAGCGCCTTGGCGGCGATGGCGCTACGATGCGCGAGGTCCTCATACGTGAGGCGGACATTCTGCCAGGGCACGACTAATGCAGTACGCGAACCTCGCTGTTTTGCTTGCTCAATCACAAGCTGGCCCAAGGTCTTTTCCCAAAGAGGTGGGCTTGTAGGGCCATGGACGAGGGACAAGCCATTAGCCGGGGTGGTCGAATCGGCGATGTTCTGGGGTGTCATGACGGGCACAGGTAACAGGAATTGAGGGGAACTTCAACCATCCTAAACAACAAAAGCTCGAAACCTTTTAGATGTCGCATGGTCTATATTTTCACCAGGTAAATCAATGGTTACCGAGTCTGGGGTAGAGCTAGACCGCGGATATCACAGCTGGCGTGGGATTTCGGCAAACGGTCCGAGGGGGCTGGCTCTTCCGGCATCTCGTCTAAACAAATGAAGATCTTACGGGAACCAAGCTTCAAACCCTGGGACCGCTTCATTTGAGCTCCTCATAATTCCTTTCTTCAAAGAATTAACCCAGCCAGTCTTCGGAAAATTCATACCCATGGCTTCACAACCTTTCCCAATCGTGCAGTCCACAGTGGACTTGCGCAAACCAGAATACCAAGCCAACTATGAGAAATGGGGCACCATTTTGAACGAATTCGAAGACAATTTACGCCAGGTAGTTTCCGAAGGCAATGAAGCGTCTTTGCAGAAACATCGGGAACGAGGTCAATTACTGCGTGAGCCAACCAGCCGGACTGACTGTTGAATACACGCACCTTTCTGACCCAACATCACTTTGCGATAGCTCGAGACCGGATCACGTTGCTTCTAGACGCTGACTCGCCGTTTCTGGAGTTGGGCTCATTTGCAGGCTTCCGACAACCACAGTCTAACTCTTGTGCCAACTTGATTGCGGGCATTGGTCTGGTTAGGTATGATTTGTTTATTTTACTTTGTCCCAATTGAACATTGCATGAACTAACTTGCTTCAAAGTGGACGGCCCTGCCTTCTCATGTCGCATATTCCTACTCAGAGCGGTGGCGCGTGGAACGAGATGACCGGTAACTTAAGCCATCAATTACACCAGCTTTCTGGTGATCTAACAATGTTACAGTCCTCAAAGTCAACCGAATCATGGAGATCGGATTTGAGAACGATCTTCCTTTGATATCTCTAGTGCAATCGGTACTATACGTCCATGCAAACTGCGTCAATATCTTTATAATCTGACATGCTGTAGGCCGGAGTGTTTCTACCTCAACAGTTTCGTGTCTTCCACAAGGGCGGTCAACTCTTCCGAGATCTCGCCGTACGATCCCAGCGCGGGAAACCTTCCTGTGCGATAGTTTTCGGCTCTTGCACCGCAGGAGGGGCCTACCATCCAGCGTTGTCCGACCACACTATCTTTGTTGACAAGCAAGCACAGGTCTTTCTCGGAGGGCCGCCTCTGGTCAAGATGGCGACAGGAGAAACGATCGGTGCTGAAGAGCTGGGTGGTGCCAGTGTGCACGCCACCAAGACCGGCCTTGCTGATCAGTTGGCCATTGATGAGTATGCTTCATCTGTCATCTGATGGGAAAATGCAACTGGTTAACGTTTCTCATAGATTCGACGCTATCCAGAAAGCTCGCGAATGGGTTGCCACCCTCAGGAACACGAGTTCACTACCCCCAGTTATTGATTCGGCGCCTCTACACTCGGACGAAGAGCTATTATATCTCTGCAACCCCGACATTCGAAAGCCACTCAACATGCGTGAGGTGTTGTTGCGAATTGTTGATGGGTCGCGCCTCTTGCAGTTTAAGCCACAATACGGCCCAAACATGCTGACGGCCTGGGCTCACATACATGGTATGTTATTCTAGGAACATCATCGCGATCGATTTTCAGAGTTGACTGTGATAGGACACCGTGTGGGCATCGTTGCGAATCAGACACCTGTTATTAACCCCCATGAGGCGCTGAAGGCGGCACACTTCATCCGCACGTGTAATCAAGAGTAAGTCGCTTTCAGTACTAGCAAAACACAGTAACTAAGCACTGTCAGACTCATCCCCATTGTATTTTTCCATAACGTCACAGGGTTTATGGTCGGCCCCAAGGCCGAACACGCGGGGATCATCAAAGCAGGCGCTCAGCTTGTCTCGGCCGTGAGCTGCTCCAATGTTCCGCACATTAGCATCATAGTAGGAGCATCGTACGGGGCCGGAAACTACGCCATGTGCGGTCGGGCCTATCGTCCTCGCTTCCTCTTTACGTGGCCTACGGGAAGATGCAGCGTGATGGGACCGGACCAGTTGGCGGGAGTGATGGAAACCATCAAGGCCAAATCCAACAAGGGAAAGCAGAATGACGGTAAAGACCAAGGTCAGAAACTGCGTGATGATGCACTTCGTGATTCTGAGTGTTACTCTACTAGCTCAGTGTTGGTGGATGATGGAGTGATTGACCCTCGCGACACACGTGAGGTGCTTGGGATGTGCCTTGGAGTGGTCAAGACCCCAGAGGTCGAGCAGGTGGAAAGTCACCGTCTATTGGCTAGGATCTGATGATGGAGGAGACAGACAGAGTGTATAGCATATTTAGATCGCCTTTAATTGTTGAGATGGCCTTGTGTTTAATTTTCTTCCCTCGGTTTTGGAGTAGTCTGCTGTCGAATTCCGACTGCAGTCAACTGATTTTAGTTACATTGTTTCTTGGTCTAGTCTTTCTTCCATCTTTAATCTTTAGGGTAACAAATGAGCATCCTCATACAACTCAGCTTCCAGTTGCAAGTAAGAGTACCAAAGCTTGCTACGTTAATATTGCTTTACTCTAATATTAAGGTATCATATCTAACCTGGGTATTTAACATATTTGTTATTGAAGCAGCCGAAAAGCTAAATCTTCAGGCTTGCACAGTCCTAAAGTTGGTTGACTCTTGCCCTTCATACACTCCTCAATGTGCAAAAGCAAGTCATAACAAAAACATAACATATTAGCAGAACGTACCTCGGCACTCAGTTCTTTGGGCTTTAATGTATTTCCATATTTGGTCAATTCAATTCTTCCCCGGCCATGTTCGGTTCCATCAAACTGCCGGACTTGGTTGGTCTCCGTCCGTTCCGTGAGCGGTCCGTTGAACGGTCCGAAATCCACTTACGGACTAACAAGGTCTGGTCGGCCGGAAGTATCGCGGAAATAGCTTGGCTTCCATAATGACCTGGACTGATAGTAAGGCACCGGTAACCCAGGAGTCGTGCATCTATGGTTCAACGTTTCATTCTTCGTTTGACTGATATCATTCCGGTGCCTTTCTACTCTCTACAAAATACCATACAATTTAATCACCGCCCTCCCAAAACCATGAGAAGGGAACTCTTCGCGGCTCAGGTTCCTCGCGATGAGAATGGCCGACCTAAGATCCAGAAATTGCTCATCGCAAATAGAGGCGAGATCGCGTGTCGCATTATTGCAACCTGCCGTTTGTTGGGCGTCGCCTCAATAGCAGTCTATACCGAAGAGTGAGTGACACTGGGCATCACATCGTGGTAACGTGATCTAACAGCTGCCTTAGAGACGCCCTGTCAAGACATGTTAGCGACGCCGACCAGTCCATTTGCATCGGTTCAATTCGCAACAGCTCTATAAATCCTTTCCTCAACATCGACCTCCTTGTGCAAACCGCTTTGGACAATGGAGCACAGGCCATTCATCCCGGCTACGGCTACCTCAGCGAAAACGCATCCTTCGCTGACCGGACACGCGAGGCTGGCCTGCTCTTTGTAGGGCCAACTGGAGCTGCCATGAACGCTCTAGGTGACAAGCGTAAATCAAAGGAATATTTGCAGCAAAATGCCCCAGACGTTCCACTTATCCCGGGCTTTTCAGGTAAAAGTCAGGACGCGGCTGATTTTGAGCGGGCTGCAGTAGCCATGGGCTTCCCTGTCATGCTCAAGGCATCGGCTGGCGGCGGTGGCAAAGGTATGCGGACTGTTTATCAAGCCCAACAGTTGCATGACGAATTGGCACGTGTACAGTCCGAAGCTCAGCGGTCATTTGGGTCCAGTGATATTATTCTCGAAAAGTTTGTTCAGAATAGCAAACACGTTGAGGTGCAAGTGGTTGGTGACCAACACGGCGATGTTGTGTCCCTGTATGAGCGAGACTGCTCGGTGCAACGGCGGAATCAAAAGGTCATCGAGGAAACACCCTGCTTGTTTCTCGATCCTGATACCAAGAAGCGGATGTGCGACGTCGCTGTGCGCATAGTAAAACTCATCGGCTACGAAGGTGCTGGCACTGTTGAGTTTGTTTTCGATACAGCAGATATGAAGTTCTACTTTCTCGAGGTCAATACGCGATTGCAGGTTGAACATCCTATCACTGAAGAGGTCGTGGGCCTCGATATCGTGGCATTGCAGCTATATGTGGCTGCTGGAGGGCGACTGTCCGAACTACCACAGACGTCAAATATCACACAGACGGGACATGCGATAGAGTGCCGTCTGTGCGCCGAGGATCCTCAACGCGACTTCTTCCCAGATCATGATAACATCGCTCTGTGGAAACCAGCATCGGACCCAAAGAAGACTGGTAGTTTCACCGTTCGATACGAGACTGCGATCAGCACTGGTGCAAGTGTATCCATCTACTTCGACTCTATGATCTGTAAGGTCGTTGTTTGGGCACCTACAAGGGCCATGGCTATCGAGCGCATGGCCAAGGAACTTGCACAGACTGCATGTGTCGGAGTCAAGACGAACCAACTCTTTTTACAAAGCTGTCTCTTGCATCCCGAGTTCCAGAATCTAGGCTACAATACGTCCTTCATTCCCACTCATCTCAAGCAACTACTTCGCAATCCCTACAGCCCCGAGGTGCCACAAGGGATTTCTGTCATTCCTAACGTATATCTGCGTACGTTGTATAATCAGAAAACGCCATTCGGAAACGTCACTAAACGCTTTCGGAATCAGCGACTTGATCCTCTGTCCGCTTCATGTGACATCGTCTCTACGAGGACGTCGCGAAAACCAGCTTTGGGCGATGGTACTGATGTGGTGCGTTGCGATGCCTGCTTGCTTGAGCCAGCGCACGTCAGAGGCACGGGTGAAGTTATTGATGACCATTGCTTCTATATTTACCCCGTCAAGGATTTGGATAATGAACAGGACGAAAGAGCTCGTTACGACGCTCTCAGTCAGGCTGTCCGCAAAGGCGAAGTCTGGGAAAACACCTCGTATAGCGTACGGGATATCCGCTTAACGCCCGTGCAAGGGTCTTATCTGGACGTTTCAACACCAGCAAAGTTGGAGATGTCGGTCAATGGTAATAAGCTGTACGCCTTTTTGGTCACCGACGGGCTCAAATCGGCATCTGGTGCATCGTTACAGCATGAGACGGTGCGCATTCTGGCGCATATACCCCAGCTTGGGGAGTGGGTGCAGTTCCAGCGAGATACAATGCTGTCATTCTTCGTCAACAGACGCAGAGATCCAGAAGGGGCGTCACAAGACAAAGGAAAAGTGGTAAAAGCGCCGATGCCATGCAAGATCTTGGGTATTAACGTAGCTTTGGGGGCCCAGTGCAAGGCTGGAGATGTGGTAATGGTGGTGGAGAGCATGAAGATGGAGATTTCTATTTCGGTTGGGGCGGCGGGCGCTTTCACCACCCGTTGGAAGGTTGGTGACGCTGTTGAGGAGGGTAGTGTGTTATGTCTTGTTGAGTAGTTACTAGACTTAGAGAGAATATTCCTTTCCACTAGATCACATTATACGCAGGTATTGATCCGTTGCAAGGTTACAGTCGACAGCAGGCCTTTTGCTCGATTCTAAAAAGCAAGTCAGCTGTTGCTGAATAATGATAGCCGTTCAGCATCATCCTACTTAGCTACTCAAGCATACAGTGAGGCAGAGTTGGCATTGCTGCTGTTCGTGATTATGCCGTGACTGTATTACTCATGGGTGTTCCTCAAAGCCGATCACAGCTGACCTTACCCACTGGCAGTCGTTGTATTTGAGGTATCTTGCATCTTGTAACATCACACTAGGCCAGGTTATTCAAGACTTGAAATAGCAAGAAAACATCGCAAACTCAGTTCAATACTAAAAGTCTAAGCTAAAGCTATGAAACAACATTCTTGTTCAAAAAGAGCGTCTGTACGTTGCAGAAACCCTTGAGGCCGTTGATACCCCACTCAGTTCCTATACCACTCTCCTTGTGGCCACCAAATGGTGCCAGAGGCGAAAGATCAAAGTGCGTATTGATCCATACGCTACCAGCCTGGATCTGGCGAGCGACACGGTTAGCTCGCTCCAGATCATTTGTCCAGATAGAGGCACCAAGTCCCATCGATGTATCATTAGCACGCTCAATGACTTCTTCTTCGTCTTTCCACGATAATAGCGGTACAATAGGGCCTGAGAATTAGACGATGCGGTTAGTAATTGGGTATCTTCATCTCGCGTTGTCTTCTTCGAATCTGACATACCAAATGGCTCCTCTACAACAATACGCGAGGCCTCAGGTGGGCAATCGATGATGGTGGGATTAACAAAGTAACCTTTAGACGGCTCAATTTTGCCACCGACAGCAACGTTCCAGCCTTCTTTCTCGATATCGTTGAAGAACGACTGTAGTCGCTCGAATTGTGCGACATTTTGCAACGGCCCGTGTGTTACGCCTTGCTTTGAGCCGTCGCCCAAGGTAAATCCCTTTACTTGTTTCACAAGCGCTTCTTTAAACTGAGGATATATGCTCTCATGAACAAAGATTCGCTTGAGGTTGAGACAGACCTGTCCCGAGTTGAGGAAAGCAAAATAGGCCACCTTCTCAGCAGTCTTTTCAATGTCAACATCGGGAAAGACAATCGCTGGATCATTACCACCCCTGGCCACCATTAGCTGTCATACACCCAAGGTCCTGTTGTGTAATACTCACAGCTCTAAAGTGACCCTCTTCAACGTAGCACTAGCACTTCGCACGACAGCTTTGCCTGTAGCCGTCGAGCCTGTGAAGCTGATTTTATCGATTCCAGGATGGCTAGTCATCCAAGGCCCAAGGTGATCATCGCCACTTAACGACTGAACCACGCCCGGAGGGAAAAAGTGCTGCGCAAGCTCGACCAGTTTGAGACCTCCGTACGGTGTAAAAGGACTATAATAGCCCCCCAGGTTTTAGCACTTTGACAAACCATCTGATGCTTGAGGATGCGACTTACGATGGTTTCACAATGATTACATTGCCAGTTAGAAGCGCTGGCGCAATTTTGCCTGTAGCAAGCAGTAGTGGAAAGTTCCAGGGAACTAGAGCAGCGACAACTCCAATAGGGGTATACCGAGTGACAAGAGTTCGTTTCTCGTTATCTTCAATAACTTCTTCAGTAAGTGGTATGTTGGCCATTCCACGTATCCATTCAATAGCCGAGTCAGTTTCGTAGTCCGCCTGAGCGGCCTTGAAAGGTGTTAGAAGATCCATCACACAACCTAAAGCCGATTGATTACAAGAACTCACTGGTTTACCCTGCTCCGCAGTGAGCATGTCACGAAACTCTGTTCGCAAAGCATCGATAGCGTCAGCATAGGCGAGGACCTGTCGACGACGCTCCTCATAAGGTGTCTTGCTCCATGTCTTGAAGGCCTTCTTTGCTGCAGCAACTGCACGGTCAAGGTCATCTTGAGTGGCCAGAGGTACTTCAGCCTTCGCTTCCAGATTTGCAGGGTTCACTCCATGACGGGACTTTTTGGTAGGGGCACTTTTCCCATCGATAATTTGCACGAAGTCGCCTTGGAGGTTGATGGTGGGCTTGCTCATTTTGCTGGTGTGTAAATGCAAATGTTTTATAATCAAGAGGAGTGCTTTGAATAGGCAGAAGGTAGTGTGATTTAAAAAATAAGCTTATCAAGAAGCTGCATATTCTTCAGCCACTTATACAACTCTGGCCGGGCATGGTTACAGCGAGACTGCCCCGCGTATTCAATCTGGGGCTCCGCGTTCTTCGGACCGTAGCTTCGGGTCACTATAACCGAGGATATCGCACGTGCAAATAGAACGGCAGTTGATTACGTTTCTTGTTCAAACCTAAGTACCGGCACTGGATAGACCGAGAATATAGCGCAGGGGTCGAATTAGCAATCATTTTGTAGAATGTGAGGAGCCGGCTGTTGGAAAGTTATAGTCTGGATAATGACTTAGCTCAGATACTTTTTATTCACACTACCTTACTTGAATGATGGATTTGATTCAAAAGATAGATCGATGACATGATATCCTTACTATTTGATTTACCCAATGCCTTTCCTTTTTAAATTTGTACACCTAGCACATTTGTGGCCTCACATGTCTTGCGCAGAGCGGCACGAGTTACTGAATGTTCTCACGGTTCGTCTTATTAGCTTCTGCATTGATATTACTGAGACGTTGGCTTTATTCCCAAGAGATTTCTTGCTCATGAAATGACTTTACTTGGCGTTGGTTTTCCCACGCATCTGGTAACTCTGTTAATAGGAACTGTCGCATGAGGCTATGGTAAACCTTTGGAGGTGATCCGGCCGAAACCTTGAGTTATAACGCTTGACTTGAGGCTCCTTATTAAAGTTAGGGTCTGAAAGTATTCAGACGATCTGCAGTGCGCCACCT
>JABCKB010000935.1:0-26449 GCA_013184455.1 Fusarium continuum | reverse complement strand
TAAGCTATTTCTAGCCCACTTTTAGCCTATTTCTAACCTACCTTTTGCTCTACCTTTTGACCTATTCCTAACCCTTACCTATACCCAACCCCAACCTCACACTGCCAGCCTCTTGAAGTCATTGCTTTGCAGCCGCACATTCTTTGATGCGACATGAAAGCGTCTTATTCAGTTCCCACCACTCGAACTCCGACTCAGCCTCGGACTCGCTCTCGGCCGAGGAGAGGAGACGGTGGGTCAAGTTCCATCAACTCGCCAATATTGGTCAAGGTACGACCCCGACTACGACAGCCCCGTGTCAGGGTACATCATCCTTGCCACACATCACCACCCTTACCACCACCACAGTCCAGGGCCAAGACCAGGGACTCCCACCTACAGCCACCCCCACCCCTACAGTGGACAGACGATTTGCTGTCAAAGTCAGGGCACAAACCAAGACCTGGCTAAAAGACACGGGCGCCCGTTTCGCAAATTCGACGTCTGGGGTCAACACGCAGCCGAGGAGCTAGTCGAGTACTTAACAGCTGGTGGTCCACCCAATCTCGATCCCAATAAGGGCCGTGTCGAGGCACATTTTTGCTCCACCGCCGAAGCCAGGATCATTGCTGAGTCGAGTATCAGTCACTTCATCATCATCGCCAACGAGCCCTTGAATACCTCTCTCAACACCGATATCCGCCCCATTGAGTGTGTCTTTTCACAATGGATCAGGAATGTCGCTCGCGATAAACGGGTCCCTGTTCGTATGCCCACAATGCGTATCACAAGAAAGAGGAACAGCAAATCCAAGACCCTTGAGGAAATCTACCAAAAGATGACCAGCGATGAACGATCAGATGCATCCTGGGACATGCTGGATATGGACAACCCTCTCCCAGCCTCTACCCCGGACTTCTTGTCTGGTCCTAAATGTCAGCTTCTTACACGTATTTACGAGTTTGAGCCTAAGACGTTCATAACTCGTTCGACGCTGAACTTTATGCTCATGGCCGAAGGGGGTTGTCACACTGCTTCCCACATTGACAGCCACGGAACAGGCACTTTCCTCACCATCCACGAGGGGTCCTTCGGCTTCGGATGGATTGCCACTCGCGATGACAACGACACCAAGGCGTGGATGCAAGACTATATGTCTGTCAAACATCTCGCGCGGTATGTTATTCTGCATCCCGGACAGACTGTGTATTTTCCTTCTGGAATGATTCATTTTGTTTTCAGAGCCGCAGGCCGCGAGGGTCAGACACTGGCAACTGGTGGCCATGTCCTTGCGTGGCACGGTATCATGGATTGGTTGTGGATTCTGAAGCGACAAGAGATTGACGATTCGGGAGAGAACAACGATGTTACTCCTGTGTCTACCATGGGCTGGAGAAGGTACATCCTCAGATTCGTAGAGGAGTGTATTAATACGGACGACCTGGATGATATTGGTGGACTGGAAACGGCTCAGCGTATTATTGATACTCTGAGAGTAAGTTTTGGTCGATGTAAATACGAGAGATCATAGCTGGCGGTGTATAGAATTGGAAGAACTGGGTCCCGGATCCATGAGCCTGGTGCTCTGACTCTGGGCTATGCTGCATGGTATTCCAGTCATCGGGTGATCAAAAGGCGCTGAGGGTAGATTATTGGACCCCGACTACGAAGATTTAGATAAGAAAATTGGCACCTTGTATAATAATGTGTTTTGAGGCTTTGCTTAAGTGTTCCTTAAGAAATCTTAGCTGACTGTTTCGGCGCGGAGTTAAGCTGACGTTGAGACCGTTCAACCCACCCTTAGTTAACATATGTATTAAGCAAACTTGATAAGAGAATTTTTAAGATGCTTTTTAAAGCTAGTACCGTTTTTGAAGCGTTTATACTCTGCTTTCGGTTGTTCCTTATACGAAGAAGTTACTATCCTGCAGTGGCCTGTGGGGCCTGGCTAAATACGAGAGGTGTAAGGAAATACCATCATCGTCCTTTGAAATACTTTCTACACCTTTTTGTATCTTCTTCAAGTGGAGGGAAACATAGCATTGTTATTTCCTTGACATTTGGATAGTAAATCGTGGATCCCTTACATGTTTAATCTGCATGCCAGCGGTGCGGGTTCGCGGTGTTGAGACCTGAGGCATCAACATCTGGTCGACCTACCCTATAGACTGGCCACCAATGCAGGCCTCAGCTCGACGAAGCACACCGCGCTAAAGCAACGTATAGCCTGTCACTATTCGATACTGGATATCCTTTTTGGCCATCTTCTCAATTTATAGGATAATATTAGCAGAGGCACAGCTTCGATCGAAGTGGGTGCAAGAAGTGCCCGGAGCTGCAAGTGATTTCGGGGAAAATGGCCAAACGCGTGAGTCTCTTACACTTCATGCAAAAAATGCTGTACCGGCTGACAGGAAACGGACTTAGCCAGTCCTCTCCTGCAGATTTGTAACAGATCATCTTGTAATCGCCGAAAAGCTGTGAGATTTGGTAAGCAAGAAGCTTTGACTCGGATGTTTGGTGGCGAAAGCTGCTTGGCGACGCGATGTCCTTATACTTTAGCAAACTGCGTGGCTCTGATTATCCCTTGCTAGTGATATATTCTATTCGTTCTTATTGAGAGCCTCTCTCGTCCTCTTGCCATCACGAGCTATTTCTCCCCTCTTAAGATAGGGGCTGTTCAAATTGAAATCACCCAAGAGAGGCGTCTGACTAGACACTGACAGAGATATAACGGGAAGGATCAGACTCTGTGGTATGTTAGATACGCATTGCTGAACCGGTTTTCAACAGCACTTGGTGGATACGCTGAAGCTGTTCTTCCGAATCTTCATGATTATTTCTGTCAAAGGGTGTTGCCTTCTAGAGGGTAGCCTCGACTGCTCGGGAGAGCTCTACATCTTCGACTCCAACACGTAAACCTGTGTTCAGACATGGAATTTAGTGTCTGGATATATGGAGGAAGGTACATAAAAGGCCGAGCGGGACTGTGGTTCAGCCTGTAGACTTTTGTCCTGGTGAGCTAGAATGATGGAAGAGACACTTTCTTGTGAACCCAGTCATACTCTAGCTCAATTTCTGGAAGACGCGCGGCAATTCATTTTAGGACATAGCTCAGTCATTCATGATAACCTATTGCAGACGTATTGCTACGCCCTTGTGTTCAGCCCGATGGAGAGCATTATCCGGAAGAAATCCTGGCAGAATAGGGGAAGTTGTTGATCTTGCGACGAGGCTTGGGCGCAAGTGTTGCCTAACGACGTCGTGAATTGGCAATGACCTCTCAACAGACACAGTCATTGAATAAACACAGGGATGCCCTTCTCAACTGTGACGCGCATACGGCAGACGAGAGGTCTACTCGGCGCAACGTCCTCAGCTACTGCCGCCAACGCGCACGACTGCGTCTGGCGTCCTCGGGAAACTCACGAGGACAATAGACAAGTCTAGCCTAGAAACTGCAAGAGATCCAAACCCAGTGTCAATCACGGGCTAATGCTATAGTTGCTGAAGCCTCTCAGTTCGCAGCGCTGACTAAACCCAGCAATACCATGTGATGTACAACTGGGTTCCTGGTCTGTCCCACTCAACCGGCATTTTTGGTGATGGCAATCATTGAGCAGCCGCCTAGTACCGCATGGTCGATCTTCGGTCCTGTTGAGCTGCAGAAAGCAGTCAATCCACGTAACGAGCTCTAGTCTAGTGACTTCGCAAGTCACCACAGACAGGTGGGGTCTGGCTTGTCCTTAGCGGCTTTGAAGGGGATCACCGCCGACCTCAATGCATCCACTTCGAACCGATTGGTTCGGTGTGATTGAGCATCCGGACCGTAAACGGATCGATGTTGGGGAAGAGAAGAATGACGTCTATCCAGTATCATATCGTTTTCGACGAGAACAAGTTGGGAGAGGTCATCCGGGAGTCGTTCCCAAGTTGGAACCGAGGGAAACTGGTTGATGTGTTGATTCGGGATAGTGACAAGATTTGTCGGCTTCGGGCGTTGGCTGTTGAGGCGATGGGCAGGTCTTGGCGAGTTTCGATTTGCAATGAGAAAACGAGTCGGTTTGTCGGTTGGCACCATGAGGATTCGCTTGTGTAGCGGGTGATGGGGTTCGAGGAGGGCTGTTGTATGAAGATTGTTGCTTTTCAAGACGTCGAGTGTGTCGCTTCGGCGGAGCGATGGCCTTGTCTTGGTTTTGTGTTAGACTGTCATCTATCTCCACTGCTTGGCGGCGGCGAGACTGTTTACGAGGGCGCCAGTCTTATTCCAACACACGCTGACGCGTCGGTCGCGTTGGTTCGTTTTGATCTGGTAGACGCTTACGCTTGGGAGGGTTCGTAGTATCATCCTCAGCAAACATGGTTGATGACTTTTTTTGCAGAGCGTGTTTGTCTGAAGCCCTCTTTAGCATGCGGGTGGCAAACTCTTGACTTGTCTATGGCGCGTAACCTGCCGTGTACGAGTCGTAGGGGTCCAAGTATTCCAAGGGCGATCTTTTCAGGTACGTAGGTTGAGAGGAGTGTTGGAGGATAAGGAATCTCTGGTCAAGATGAAATGTGAATAGAGAGTCGAGTCCCACGGAAGGGGGCTCCACGGGGGTCGAAGGAGCAGTAACAAATTCGGCTCCGTTGGTCGCGACTGGGTCAGGAAGGGGCTGCATCGATCGCATAAATCTTGAGCGCCCGAAAGGCCTTGACTGAGGTAGAACTTACTCCATGCTTGGCTTCATAGTCAGCGGCGAGGCGTTGTCGCCATGTGCGATGTCTGTCTCTGGGAGACATGGCCATGTTGTGATGATAACGGCGATAAGATGTGATGACGCGACTGGTGGTGGTTGATTGGAATGACGGACTGGAGATCGGATAAAGCTATACTCAACCCGAGCAAGATGACCGACTCCGATAGCCGAAGCAGCCAAGCCACAGAAGAGGATCCTACTCTTCCCGGTCATGCCGCTGAATATGCCACCATCACCTTGACTCCATCAAATGCACGGGCTAGGTTAGCATTCTGGGAAGTTGCTGAAGGGCCTCAAGAGCAAAGCGACGATCCCAATTCCGGATGCCCAACAGCATGCTCAGAAGTACATGTGGATATCCCCAACGCCGCAGAAAGACGCTGAAGTTGAAAGCCTGCTTCGAAGACTTGACATAGGGCAGCTCTCGTCTTCTCCTTTATCTTCTCGCCCATCCTCGCGTCAGGGTACAGATGACGATGGAGCCCCAGTTGGAGATCTGGGAGGTCTCATATTCCCTATCACTTGAAGAGCATCCTAGAAACCCCTCGAGGGGCTGGACGGTTGGATGCTTTAAGACTGGTCCGAATTTCAACGACCTGGTCCTTTCCCCACACGCGGAAAGGAATAAGAATAACACCAATTACGAAGTGCGTGAAAGGCAAGCCATGATTCAAATTTACGACACCGGCCTTGCCTGCATTCGTTCACTGTCCAATAAATCGCACGACACAATCAGCGGAAACCGTGTGTATAGTAACATTCGTCTCTTGAATCAACCATCAATCGAGTTGACCTTTCGAACTCTCCACTATTGTGATGAACATACTAGATACGCCCGCTCAGAACATTACACAAAACGAGTGACACGATGCTTATTGTGTAAACCAATAATTGTGTTTTTTTAGACGTGTGGCCTTGAGCTATCTCTTCGAGATATTGAATAAGGTAACTATATATGTATATATGGGTATCTAGAGGAAGTCATCGGTAGTACCCAAGAACAAAATGCTGGCGTCTCAACGGGAGGAGAGGTTGAAAATGTTAACATCTTTATCCAAACAGCATAACGAGAGTCGTCTCTTGCAGCTCGTTGAAACGATTTCAGATGACGAGAACGCGAAGAACTCGATAAAACACTTATGGTTTGTTTTGACACCAGCTGTTGCGCACACATTGGATGTCATCATTGCCGAAGGACTTTCAGGACAAGGATGCCAAAGGTGCAGCTGAGCCCTCGAAACCCTGCCCATTCACTAAGGATTCATATAGGATTTCCATCACTACAGCCGTGCTAGCTGATATCTTTGCTGCAACCAACTTCTTGCACGAGAATGGGTGGTTATACGGTGATCTCAAGCCCATAAATGTGGGTATACGGACCTGGACTACTGATATAAAGCCCATCGTACTAATCGACCTCGATGATGTCCAGCGAAGCCCGCCTCTCGGAACTCTTCTCCCTGCCATTCCAGGGAGAACTGGTGGTACAATCAGTCGGCTCTCTCCTGAGCGACAAATGGGGGGATACAACGAAACAAATGATGTATGGAGTATCGGCGTCATAACTTTCGAGATGATCTGGGGTCGTCATACCTGGAAGGCGAGAGAGAATCCTTGAAGAAGCGACCACCCCTCGAGCCTAGCAACCGAACTCCAGAAGGTCTTTAACGCACACTACTAAGGGCAGTTGAGAGTGTTGAGCCGGTTTGATAATAAAGGTTTGAACTAGAAACAAAACTGAATTCGGTCTTCGAGCAGAAGCTAACATGTTCAGGCCTGCAGCAAGCTATGCTTGGGATGGTTTGATACGATTGCGCCGAGCAACATTTGTCGACACAGCGCCGACCTAACAGATTTACGGCTAAAGGGGCATTAAACCTCAATTTGCCCAAAGATGCATCTTTGCGTAAGCGACACAAAGCCTACTGACAGCACACGTAGTCTACTTGAAAAGGATTGCATTACCAGCTACTGACACACAGGTTGCTTCCTCTTGAATCTTTTCCGTGATTCTCAACTAGACGTCAAAGTAACCTAGCACGACGTTTGTATTTCCAGAGTGGCGACCGGTTAGCAAACCAGGTGAAGGATAAGGTTACTGGTACAATTATGACGTCAGATAATGCTAGAGTGGAATACAAAATGTGTTTGAATAATCTAATACGAAAGAGCTCCGAGGGCATTTTCGAGTCCGGTAGTACTCTCAGTTGTGAAGGATTTCTTCTCTTCAACGTCTCTTTCTAATCCGCTCTACCCTTTGAAACACCATTTGACCACAGACCCTTCCTAATTCATTTCTTATGTATGAACAGTAATAAGCTGAGCTCGTTTTATTGAAGCTACCTGAGAGGAAGCCTGAGCCCGCAGTTCTTTCTTTCGTCATGGCTTTAACACCTTTTCGATAACCAGCTCAAACTCACTCAACGGCTGTGCTTAAGACAGGTTAGGTCTCGGTGACTCTTTCGGCTCAATAAATGATGTTGCTAAGTATTTTTATTTACTTGACATGAAATTTAAATAATATCAATATAATTCCGTTCTAAGTCAGGGGGGAGTAGTGGGAGGTGACAGGCTCCGAACTCTACACAATGATCCTATCATCAGAACTGATTTAAGCGATTTCTGCGGGGCTCTGAGATACGATGATATCGCGTGAGTGCCAGCTGTGATGAAAGTCAGAGCCAGGCAATCGTGTTGCAAGTGAGACGGCGGGATCCAGGAATTCCTCGTCCTCGATTTGTCCCGATCTCCGTAAGTGAACGGAAATGGAGGTGCATAACAAAGATGGTTCGACATATAAGTTTTCGTCTTGAAGCTCCAATGTGCCAAGGCCTGATACTTCTGCTAGCCCTAGTCATGATAGTTTTGCTGTCTGGCAAGATCGTCACCTGCAGGCCAAAGATGTAATCTGGTGCGGGGATCTGTTGTTCAGTATTTATCATAGTAGCCAGTAGGGTCATACTTTCGGATGCATGATGAGTAATTGGGCTCTATTAAATAAGAAAGCCATGCCCGTTGAGTGTCCAGGTATCTCGGCGGACGGTCATTCGGTCCCAATCCTCAGTGTCTTGACTTTGCCCCCACCAGCGCTCATGGTAGGACTTATGAGCGCAACAGCAATCAGTGAGCCATCCAGCAAGATGACTTTGATGTGTATTTTTGTTTTAACTCTAGCAACATTTAACTTCTAGCTTTACTGAAGTCCCATGTGTGCAGCTAAAAATTTGCGACGGGTGTCATAACGGAGACAGGAAAGCCACTCTGTTCGACCAATGTCAGTATAACCACTCTGCCGGATTGGCTAATTGCTGCACATCCATAATGTTCATCTGAGAAACATGAAAATTGTCATCCTCAAGTCAAAGGACTTAGCCCATGACAACACCCGTACAATGGCCCTTGATCGAGAATAATATCAAGAATCTTCTAAACTTCAACGTCCGGATGGCACATACGGTCTGCTATTATATTTGGCGGACCCAATATAAGACTGCCGAACGAGGACGGTGAGAAACCCTTGAATGATGACCTAATACTCTACTCACGTCAACCCTCTATTTGTCAAATGTTGTTTGAATCATTACCCATTGGGCTATCTGCCCCTTCCCAAATCGCACAAGAAATAGGTGCTGGAGCTGGCGGTAAACACTTTTGAGAGGTAAGTAGCTTCAAATTTCCCATCGTTGATGGGACTGTTCTAGATATGCGAAGAAGGCCTCGGCATTCATGTTTGACGCGTTCCAAGCTGGTTCCTTGGCCGAGAAGTATTGAATCCAGCTCGAAAGGAGATTCGACGACAACAGACTACATGTACCCTTGACTAAGCATTGTGTCGTGATATAGGTGCTGGTGGAAGGGGTATCTTTGTTCAGACCGAACCAGCCAACTCTCCCGTTCGCACTCCGAGGGCCTTCCCATACTGCTTGGACGATCTTGGCGGCAGCCTCAGTAAGACTCCGAGCGGCCTCGTTGCAAGAAAAGCTCCGACCAACGATAGTGTGAGGGTCAAAGTCGCAAAGCCCAGGTGAAAATATGATGCTATCTTGAATTCCATCCAAAGCATCGCAGGCATCAACTGCGGCATCCATAAACGCTTCGAACTCGCAAGATTAAGGGAAAACACGCAGATCTCTCATGGTCTGAAAACCCAATATCCCGCTAGAATGAAGTTTTCGATGTTGATGGTAAGGACTGCAGCCAGAAGACCGTCGACATCTTTGGCATACTTTGGAGCAATCATCATGGCTGGACGTCCACCTCCGGACCAGCCGGTGAAGTACATATATTTTGGCTTCTTCCCATAGTAAGCCTTTAAAACAGGTTTTCCATTTCATGCCCTGAAGTCAGTCCCCAATTGTTGGCTAGCTGCATGTTAACCTTACCAGGATATTCCAACGCCCATGATTCGGGGGTCATGGCTTGGCTGAGTCTGCACCTTGTACATGACCGGCATCTGTGTCAAGTGCGACATAGCCGTTTCCGATAGTCTTTGTCATGTAGAGGGGGCCAAAGCTGGCGCTATAACTGCCAACACGCACATATCTGCTGCCACCGCAGTAATAGTCATTGACATAGACAATCATGAATTCAGTATCGGATCAGATTATTCTATACCCGCCTTTCACTCCCCGCTTCATCAAGCACAAGTTACTGGTCTCCTTTCACTTGTACTAGTGGTGGTCAGACTTGTCGCTAGACCTGGCTCTACACTTCTCGTCTGGCGAATCATTTTCATCCTTCTCGAAAACAGTGGGATCACTGTATTAGAGATGAAACGAACACTCAGCTTGCGGATACCGATTCTACCCGCCATCAAGGCAGAGAGATCACTGTTTTGGTCTCTGTGGGCAACAATCACCCTTGCTTTGATGTGGCCTCATGGTTTTGCAGCGCTACTTGCATCAGCTTCACTTTCCTGGACTCCTGGTACCAAATTGCGCAATAACAAAGCACAACGTCTATAGAAAGGATTGGAGACTTTACCCACTGGTCCGCTATCTCTTATCCCGACATGCGGGCGCTCACAGTTGTTAGTGCCGCGGCTTCAACGGCGAATGAGCCGCAATATGCTTTTGGATCAGAGACTATCCAGCTACGAAGGTATTTTGATCCAAGCGAAGACATACATACCCACCGGGAGTCGGATCAACCTTCCAGTCCCCTATCTAACAACTAACCTCCGATGGATCAACGCAACGAAGAACGAGAATTAACAATATGCTGGAAATGCAGACTACTCTGATGTCAGTCACCCCCTGGAAAATAGAGCAATAGGAGCAACATCTATCATCATGGATGGAAAGTGAAACCCAAGGAGCCTAACGCCGAAACAATCTTCTATACTCAATACAACTATGATAGTCGCGGCCCGACTCTCAATGGTGCCATCAGAGGAAGCGCTCGCAAAGGGCCGTCATCCTAGTGACAAGGACGAATACCCAACAGTCTCGGCTGAGTTGGGAAAACTCCCTCCTGTCATCCAACACAAGGTTTCCATTGGGAATGGGAACACGATCACCATATATGATTGTTACATACTGGCGAAGTGGCGAAGACTTCCGGTATCCATGGGGGACACGACTGTGTTGTCTTTAACTCGACATCACAGTCGTATGCTACCTGCTTAGTCGTACGCGATGATAAGGCTGTCAATAAAAACTGGCTTCACAATCTTTCCGTAGACTTTACATCCGAGGTCCTCAAGTATAGTCTATTGCAGGATTACATCCAGCCTCGGATCAGTCCTGATCTGGATACTTATGTTACTGGCATGCTAACTATGGGGTACCACGCATCCTGGAGTACCTTGATGAGAAGACTGGGCAACTATACCGAGCCCATATCTTTTCAAGCGTCATAACCTGCTGTCTTTGTATCGGTGGATAGGCGAAAGCTCTATATTCGGTTGTAGATGAACGCGACTCTCACGTTGGGTGCAGTTATCGTTTGTGGCGTAAGCATGGTGGCAAAGACCAAGCCAGTGCGTGATAGAACCCTCGCGCCTTTGACGATGGACCTTTCAGATAACGTACACAGGCCTGAAGCTAGTGTTCTCTGTACCACTGTAAGTCTCGATGGTAAGGACCACAGACTTCTAAGGCTGCGATGGCAGAGAGATATCAGGGGCAGTGGAGATGATACAGATTAGGCAGCCACACTATGCTGCAGAAAGATCGTCCTTGCTCAAGATTCGGAGTCAGTACGTCCTCCCGACACAGATCTAGATCCACAGTCCTGAAGGCAGGGTTAGAACGGCAACATCATACACATAATCGAAGGTTGTGAACCAGAGTAAGTGGAAGGAAACTAAACGGGATGCAAGTCAAATCGCTGGTGGCCAGAGAAATATCATCAACTTGTTACAAAACCAGCGTTCGTCATATGTCAACTCAACAGCCGTGAGCCTTGCGAAAGAAATCCTGACCTTTCCGTTGGAGACAGTAAAGCTTACAATCCACGGCAATGAGCATCTTGCCTATCAAAGCGGGAAAACAATTCGAGAAACAAGGTAGTAAAGAGCGATCGCTAGATCAACCTTATTCAATCTATCGGATTTGATGGTACTCGGATTTCTCCGAGGAACAAAACGCACCAATACGTACTCGGCTATACAGTTCATGGTTGACGGTCAGTGCTCGCGAGACGAGCTGGCCTCGAACTGTCGCCAACTGCGACGCGATGCTCACCCCGACCTCAATTTGGGGCCCGACTTATTGAGTTTTGACAGTAACATCTTGCGTCAGTCCAATTCTGGACTATTATGACAGTTCACGTAGTAAAGGCTGGATATATCATTTTCCCCCATACCTTCTCTTTGGCCTTGGAAGGGTGTAAGGTGGATGTTTTGGGTCTCAGGTTCTGATGGCTAATCTCCTTTTGAGTGCCTGCCGCATGACCGTGGTTTTATTGCGGCGTTTTGTTTTCTTCGTGATCAAGCTTTTACTCATATGTGGATTTGACCCCCACTAAGATGGTTGGCCCATCTCAGAAAGGACCGACCGACTCAACTGTGTTCCCCGTATATCTATGGATAGGGTGACTCTAGGCTTCAAGGTAGCTGAGCGCACGAAGGCCAGAGGGTTAGGATACTAGAGCTAATGGTGGCCCTGATGCAAGGTTCTCGGCCGAGGTTCTTAAGCCAACCGGGACTCACGACTTGACTCAGCCTCCTATTTCCATATTAAAGCCGATTGTGGGCTGTCCGACCTGAAGGGGGTCGTGTTGAAAGGAAGCTCGTAGTAAGAGCCGCTCACAGGAAAACAAGACTTTCAACCTCATGCACCTTCACAATTCCGAGACGGCTCCCGGGTCCGAGGTATCCAACCTCATAAAGCCGTAGCCTAAGGAGACGCTAGATACTAAGGTAACTCCCAGAACAAACGCAATTCCCAACTGCCTTTTCAATTTTAACGTGACCCCAAACTTGACAGGATCGCCTTAACAAACCACATCTGACCCGTCTAGACGACTACATCAGCTCATATTTCTACTCTCATTTCACCGACCTTCATCTAGACGACAACACGCAGCTCACTTTTTCTTCCATGATGCCTTCCTATTCAACTTCTTCCAGAGGACTATCGGTTCACGTAAGCGTTTAAGAGACTAGATGGTGATCGATGGTCGCCACCCTGAGGTTGTCATCAAGAGCGCTACAGGGGCGTTGTCTTATCTCAAAATCTTTGCTTGGCATCATACTCATGCGCCACGCACCAGAGATATCAACTTTAACGTTGAGATAGATAGTGATGGGTATCTGCAGAGCTCCTCGAATCGCGAGACACATTGTGTGACTGTATTGAGTATAAGGACGGTATGTAAGACGACAAAATAGAGAGTAATAAAACGGGTGCGGCCTCAAGCAGTGTACCCAGGCATTAAAGAAGGAGCTCTCGTCGCAAGAGACGTCGCAGAAGATAACATTTTAGAAACGACATGAGATAGGCAAGCATTTCATAAATGAGACGAGCCGTCATTTTGAGGTTGCTCATTACCGTAGTACAGCCAGGAAAGGGGGGAAATCAGAGGCAATTCCGGGTAAGGTGGGGGGGGGTTGGCAAGGAGATGAAAAGGATACGTTGTAATGTGACCGAAAGTATACTTTTCATGACTGTATTGTAAGAAACTCTGTTAAGCGTGTATAAGTCCAAGAATCTTTCGGATTGCAGCGAGCAAGTGTGTCTGCCATATGTTTAAATACGATTACCTTATTGTTTCGTAGTAGGTAGAACTTAGTCAAGCACACTAGGACTTTTCCAGGTGAATCCTGCATCCAAATAACCACGCGTCGGAACATAGCAAGTTCCAGATACCAACAGTCTGATGGGCCAAACGATGCTCTCTCGCGATGCCAAACTGTGAGTGAGTAGGCTCATCACTTCATTTGACAGCCACCAGCGTATGTAAGGCTGCCACTGGCAGGTGCTGTGTCCATGAACAGCAAGGCTTCGGAGAACAAAGGGAGTTGGGTAATGGTCCAATGAATATAGTACCAAGTCCTGACGGTAACCTGTCTGGTACTGGAGTGCTGGTGGTTTCTGCCGCACCCATCTCCAGTAAAACGACAGGGGTCTCCCGTCTCAGCAATCATACTTGAGCTCTGCTTGAACGTCTTGACTCTCTGATTCGAAAGAAGACTTTGCCTTCGGGATTGGCGTGTGCGCTGATTGTCAATATCGAGAAAGTTTTTCGACCAAGGATGCTATAAAGTAGTATATCCCTAGCCATACAATCCAGGTGGATGTTAGAGCTGGCGAAGAGCAGCATGAATGAGGCGGCGACCTCCGAGCTGCGGTCGCAATTAATGAACCTCACGACCAAGGTCTTGCCCGGCAGCACCATCTTGGTCCCAACAGTGGTCGAGTTCCTCAACACCTTCGTCAGCGGCGTCACGTTCACAAGGTTGTTTGTCCCGACGGACGGTATCATAGCGTCGCCCTTGACTGCTTTCACGGACAGCCCTTGCCTCGCCATCTGCACGCCGAGGTGAAGGCGAGCGAGGTTCCGCTGCCTATGCTCCGAACGGCACAACCTGCTGGGCATCACTTGCAACAATGTTGTACTGAAAAGCGACAATGACACACAATCAGATTGCAATTGCATATGAGCCATTCGACAAGTGAAGATTAGTATCACGATCTGCAGAATATGTTGACTTTGCGATACCTAGAGTTCATTGATGCAGTCTCTGCGGCTTCAACTAATACACCCACTCATTCATATGACATCGCGATGTGTGTTTTTAAGCCAGCCTCTGTTTCCTTTGCTTCATGCGGTCGGCTGTTGCTGTGTATGAAGTCATGCAACACGACTAATCGAACTGCCCTTATGCATTTCACTTTGCCCAGACCAAGCACTGAATCAAGAGAATGTCACTTACATCTGGCAACAAAGAAAGTCCTTTCACAGTCTAACAACAGTCTACTTCCAACCAGACTCTATGCAGTCGCCGTGACCCGACGAAAGAGGATTCGTTCTGTTTTCATAAATGGGTCGGCTTTAATGCATCTTCTACCATTACTTTCCTGGTCTTTGGCATAGGGTTTCTGATCGTAGATCTAACTTAGAGAGTGCTAGAATCAGACCATAACTCTATATTTGTGAGGGTCCTAATATCTTAGGTGATGATGGAGGCAAAAGCACGAGCCACTGACATTAAGGCTGGCAGCTGAGATATATATAACATGGGGAATCCACGATCACGACGGGTTGGGATGAACAAATTGACAGCGTATCGTTTATTACTTGTTACTAAATAAATAGAAAAATATGGATAGATGGACGCGAAAGTTTATCACATCCGACTCGACAACTAAGAACTTAGATAGAGGCAATGGCTTCTGTATTTCTTCCGGTGGTTCTCCTCTACGTACCTTTCAAAAAAGTAACATAATTGTCCCTTTTAGAACTGAGTAAGTTGATGACTAGAGACAAGTACACAAAAAAGAATTCCGTCTGCTATGGCTTTCAAAAATGATGTAACAACTTGACGCGGCCGAACTCGGGAATGGAATGCCACATACCGGTATAGGCCTAACAACACCTGCAGCACATCGCTGTGTCATCACGTCGTGGCCGTTCAAAGAAGCGAAGAACAGAGAGACAACACCGGTTGTCCCCCATATAGCCATTCGGTCCACTGTCATCATCCTCGCGCTGAACAAATGGGTGATCCGGGATTCGTCCAGACCAATAGTCCTGCCACTTCTGTGACCTCCGCCGTTCCCGTTGATGAACTAGGCCCATTATATCTGTGGTCGACTCATCTTCGGCCAAAATAACGGTCCATGTTGGAAAATGGGGGCGTATACTAGTAGATAGGCATGAACTTGGATCATAGAAGAATATCCAGGCTCGTTGACGGAAAGTCTTGAGCTGAATGTTGTGGAGGCGAAATTGTCGGACTTGCTCCTCAATATCGAGTTTAGGAGTCCGTGAGTAAGTGCAATCAGGTCCGTACCTCAACAAGTCGTTATGTGACTCCATCCGCATTTTCCAATTCCAAGTCTGCATATCATCAACATTTAGGTATTTGTGTCGCCTCACGAAGTGAGACATTGAGGTCCAAGGGGTATAATCCGTATAATGCTGATGAGAAAAAGCATCTAGCCACCTCATGAAGCATTTTCGATTCTTTTCGTCCGTTGCCAATGATGTAAGTATCGAGCTGAGTAGGTCGAGCCCAAGACAAGGAAGCATATCTCTCACCGTCCGACTTATCAAACCGCTCGAGTATTGTTGTATATCGAAGTATACGTTGTCAGGAAAGAGAAGCCCGTAGTCGTCCGAACATGCCGGGTCCTGAGGTTCGGCTTCGACTGGGAGACTTGTGGGCTTGATGGCCGACTTTGGGTTAATTTGCCGGTTTGGAAGCCAGGATTCCTGGCATTGAGCAAATACAGCCCCATAGAGACTTTTCAGGTATTCATCAACACAATAAAGTGCCTCATAGTCTTTGAGACTTAGCCTCTTATGTGAACTGGCGGTGATGTCCGCATATCTAGTACCCTCTAAATAGGGCCATACTTGTGGGTGATAGAACTTACAAAGAAGCTCATATCTCACGAAGGCTTGCAGGAGGAGGCGGCGCCTTTCGGGCTCATTGATGACACCAAATGCTACCGGCTGGACATCAACTTCTCGACCTCGAAAATGCGTCATGGGACTAACCGACGACACTATCAGGAGCGACATAAAAGCTCGGACAGGAAATGGATCTAAGGACTTTGCAAGATAATCTTCGGCAAAAACAATCAGCCGAGAAAAAAACCGGTAGAGCCTGATGATGTCTTCTTGGTCCTTGTCTGTCGGGTTACATTGCCTTGAAGGATTCGGGAAATTTCGGTCATTCCGTTTATCTAGACATTGGGATATAGCGCGTTTAGAGTTGGTAGATATGGGTGAGTTAATTTCGACTGGGGGAAAGTGGAGGATTGCTTGAGCATCTTGGACGATGCTGCCATCCCTGTCGATGGCCAGAATTTCAGCGAGTCTATATCGCATTATTATCTTGCGGTGCTGAGTGTAGTGCCGAAGTGCATTTGGAGATGCTCGTATTAGTTGTATGATATCTTTTTCGGACTGAAGTTGGGCAAAGATATGAGTTAGCACTAGGGAGGGCAACTTAGAAAAGAAATCCTTGGTGCGAATATCGGATATGCGATAGCGATAATGGTGAGTCTGCAGAAGCAGAAACCTTGATTCGTCGATTTGATAGCTGACTTTGCTGAAGAAACAAGAGACGGGAACGCCGAATCATGAGCGACCAACTCCTTTTATTGTTTTCGGGCGAACCTTGAACCATGGAATGAGTCATCACGAGTCCTTTGTTTGACGTCGGCCGTATTCGTGTTTTGAGTTCTGCAACTGCAGCTTTGAATTTGACACAAGCTTTACTGCTTGACAGCTTATGATGTTCTGGTGATGGCAAAACATTTTGCTTCCTGTCATCATGCTGGCCGGCTTCTCCTATAGTAGAATGTCGAATGAGGATTCTACTTTGCTTTCGAATTTTTGTTCGTATAAATTTAGTGAACATAGTCAAGTCTAAACAGTTAATATGCTTGTCCTGAGTAAGATACTACGTAGGATGCGTCGGTCTTACTTTAGAATAGTGTCCTGCCTTTAATTATAATAAAGAATACCATTTTTTTTTATATAATCTTAAGCATAATAATTATATACTTATATAATTACCAAAATTAAGGTTTTAAGCTGTATAGTAAGAAATCTTATCCCTCAGTAAGATGACTTTTCTTCCCTCTCTTAAAGGCTATAAAATCCTGCCTGTTTTTCTTCCCTAAGACGACCCAGTTTAACAATAAGCATACAAGTCAAGATAACCATACCAGTCCGAACTATTCTTAGCAACCAGGCTGATCCGGCAGCCCTCCTCTACATCTTCAACTTCCCTCTCGTCTATAGCAACCTCTCGCCCTCCATCCTATTCTCGCTCAAATTATACTATCGACCTCGTACTCGCTGATAGATTGCTGATTTGGTTTCCGTTTGTCTTCGACGAAACTTCTTCTCATACGGTATCTACTAGCCCATATGCTTGTACATACATTGTAGAGTAAAGTTCTAAAAAGTAGTACAGTATACATGTGTCGTCTTGGCTTGATGAGCGTCTCACGTTTCTGGATCTGCAGACATGGGCGAGTGGTTTGGAGTCGAGACGGTGCCTGACAGTTATTTTCGGCAATGTGGCAAGGCATAAGTGTGGTTATGACCATCATGGTGTCATGTGTTCAAAACTGATTTGTGATAAAAACATTGTGTATTTTGACTTCCTAGTCCTCCCTCCGTCCTACGCATTCCGCCGAAACCTTCTTTCATCGGAGGAAGAGCAAGCAGGTCTATAGGAGTCATATACGCTGCTAACTTTTGCTGTCCTGTAGCTCCAAAATTAATTGTGTGGGCGTTGGAGTTATAATGCTCTTGCGATGGAAGAACATGCTGTTCTTTATTATTATTGATGCTGCCCTCTTATTTCATCTAGAGACGCTAGGAATAACAATCTAGTGGCAAGGCACAAGTGTTTCTGTGATCATCATTGTGGTGTAGTGAGGCAGAGTTCTGGTGGACGAAATTAATTGTGGTGGTGCTGAAAACTCTTCCACATGAAGGCATGGGAAATATCAGCGAGACATTTCTTCTGTTGTTGCTGATATGTCAAGCAAGTGGCCTGTAGTCTGGACATTACTTTTTCTGGTTCATGGCCGTACGAACGCTGCTATTTATCTTAGTCAACAACATCGCATAGTTTACTGTAGACTTCAGATAAAAAGGCACTTGGTTCAATTACCACCCTCTGACCACATCTTTTAGACTCTACTACTGCCCAACTATACTCTAAAGACTGCTCCATAGCTCATGTTCCCGACGGGCACCAATGGTATCATACCCAAATGGGTATCGCTCAAGGTAGAGGTTTCGGTGCTTGGCGTTCCTGTAAGAATGTTAGTGTATACTTTGGAATATCTGGATAGTTGCTGACGCATATCAAGGCAGCAAAGGCGAGTTCCTTTGCCATGGCCAAGAGGGCCTGAACCGCAGCGAGGTTGGCGGCTGGTTCGCTCAACCTCTGCTGGAACCACACAAAGAAAGGTCCCCAAGTTCTTGGAGCGTGTTGGCCAAAAAGCCAAGGCAAGAACCACCAAAACTCCTCGTCCTGTTCGTCTTGCAATTGAGTCCAAAGTTTGTATTTGTTGTATTGGAACTCCATTTCTGGCAGATACCACTGGTTGCCGGTCTTTGGCTCTGCCCTTTGTTGATTGATTCTTGCTATCTCAGCAATTTGATAGTTCAAGCCTGATCGGTAGGCTTGAGGGGTGCATGGCTCAAAGATGTCGACCATCAAATCGCGTGCTCGCAGGGCAGGAGTGTCGAGATCCATATCAAGGATATGTGCCAGACGCGTCGGAATAGAATCAGGGGAAGACATGTTGATATGATAGCGTGTTGGGATGAAAATTGAGCTATTGAGATACAAGAATGTCGCAATATTTGGATGATGGGACGAAAGTTCAGTGTTGGTATACCTAGACGAACAAAACTTTGATGATGATGCTTGGTTCAAGGTGAAAACCAGGTGAGGGGACGAGTAGTCAATCGTGAAGCCAATGAGTAATCAAGTGTTGTGAACAAAGAAGGTACCAAAGGTCTATAGCACCTCCCGTTGTTGTCTCCAAATGGGTCTGAAGCTCAGGATGTTACAACAGCTCAGAGAGCATACGTACACTAGCCCGCTTGCCATTTAGGTTCACAAGGAAGGAAGTCTCATCTTGCTGATCGCAAAGGCTATGGTCAACAATGCATGTACCAAGGGCTTCTCGAGTAGGCGTACTAGCGAGGTAGAAACTGAGCATTGTATAAACTTGGTTCTTGGTTCGCCCTCCAAATGCTTCACGTTGAGCCCCTCGACAGCCACAATTCTACGCGTCCACTCCGATGCGCCGAAGCTGGTCTCGAACCTGCTCAGCGCGAGTCTACATTGATGTTCAGCATGGTGATTTTGAAACATATACTAATGCACCTTGCACGGGTGCTTATGGTATCCTCAATTGAATCATTGTGGCACCTGGAACTACCTGTATCGTGACCATGACTGGCGTATATGAGATTGTTCGAGAACATGGCAAAAAGACGTTGATCATACAAGACTTCTCCTTTGTTTACTGTAGTAGATACATCTTAACTTCATCCCTTGTCTCATCAAGACCATCTCTGGACCTAGTCACACACCTGAACAGAACCAGAGTCGACTCTTCCGAAGACGCAAATCTCGCCTGACTTACTTTGCTATCGCGAATGGACGTCTGCACAACATCATTCACTGAAACGAGCGGCAGGCACAATGCACATTATGGACGTCAAGGGCGGCAATGGCATCGCCTTTCGTCAATCTTCGACTTCCCCAGCTTCCAGTAACTCCACAGCTGACTTCAACCGACGCCAATACCTCTACAGGTGCCAGTTTACACGTCGTATTAGTCGATTCACTTTTGGAAAGTTGTAGATACACTCACATGTCGGTCTTGTGGTGGGGAAGGTGATTCAGTTAATGTTATGGTGTCGACGCCTCCGCCAAGCTTGTTGATATTTATCGATGACTCCGAATACGCGGCAATGCAACTGATAATGGAGATGACGACAGGGGCTCTGGACAAAGCTTTTATACATATACCCTCAAGGAAGTTTCGTTGCTGTTCTGGTCGAGGCGTTCGATGCCCATAAACTCCATTAATTAGTGAATGGAAGAACTTTGAGTTTCACAAGGGAAACGGCGGTTGGGCAAGAGCCGGTTTCACAGCCCATCCTCTGTTTGCAGTTTTCAGACACCCAAAAGGACATAAAACGTATCCTGTTTGGATGCCAGTATATCCAGAGTTATGCCAGAAGTGATAGTAGTAACGCCAGGCTAGAAGGTGACAGACAGCAAAATCCCGGCGTTCCGTCTGTCAGACCCCAACCTTTCTGGCCCAATAGCGGCATAAAAACACCAAGAATGATTTACTCGTACGAATGGTGAAGACTTACATCGTAATCATAAGAATCTATAGCAGCAGCCCAATCATAAGCCTCCACCACAATAGATTTCAACCTCTTTATCTTCAGTGATATAGTGGTCGGCATGCAAGCCTGTCACTCTTGAGACCCGGGTTGAATAGAGATCCAGTCACCTATAAAACGCAGGTTTCTCCTTTCCTTTCCTTTGGCATTTTCTTTACGGAGTCACACTCATCACGTACATGGTTATAGCAGTGGTGATAAGATTCACCGCTGTCTTTCGGGTGCTGGCCACGTTCAATATGTCTATGTTCATGACGTCCGGCACCCAGTCGCTGTCATACGGTCTCCGTGCAATGAAGAACACTTCGACGGTCACGTCCACGGTCACGTCCTTGGCCGCAGAAGCGACAAGATTGCCTCTCGCGTAAGGGATAAAGGAGGTGTCATCTGTACACCAACAAAGCCGACCATTGCAGCACTACTACTATTAGAGCTCGTGGTACCACTACACTCACTAACTGTTGGTTATTCCTCATTTGGGCCGCCCTGCAAGGCGAAGATTGCCAATCAGCACTCAAGCCGCTCCTCATTCAGTACAGAGACTTTGCCATGTGGCAAAAGCAGGAGATTCAGGTGCTCCAACATGAGAAGCAACTGACTAGCAGATTGATCCCCAGCCAAGATACCAGCCGACTTTCCCCGACCGGAGCTGTTGTCGGGAGAAGCAGGTGGCGTACTAGTCACCATCGATGGCAAATTATACCAGAGACTACGGGAATTCTATAATAGGAATAATACCACGTCCTTTTCCGTACTCCTGACAGCTTTCCGCGCGACGCGCTATCGTCTTACTGGCGGTAATGATGCCGCCATTGGCACACCAATTGCCAACCGCAACCGACGCGAGCTAGAGAACATCATTGGCTTCTTTGTGAACACTCAGTGTATGAGAATTACAGTCGATGATAACGACACATTTAAGACATTAGTTCGTCAAGTCCGCTCGACGACGACGGCGGCATTTGAGAACGAAGATGTCCCTTTTGAGCGCGTCATATCTGCAATGCATCCTAGATCTAGAGACTTGTCACGAAGTCCGCTTATACAGCTCATGTTTGCTGTTCATTCACAAAAGAATCTCGGTAGATTCGAACTGCAAGGCCTTGAGTCAGAGCCAATCCCAAGCAAGGCATATACCAGGTTCGATATTGAGTTTCACATGTTCCAAGAGGCAGACCGACTCAACGGTAGTGTCAACTTTGCAGCGGAACTGTTCAAGTTTGAAACCATTCAGAATGTCGTCAGTGTCTTCTTCCAGATTCTTCGCCATAGACTCGATCAGCCTCAGACCCCCATCTCGGTTGTCCCACTTGGGGATGGGTTAGAGGAACTTCGTAGCAAGGACCTGCTGAATATCAAGCACGTTGATTATCCACGAGATTCGAGTTTAGTTGATCTCTTTCGTGAACAAGCCGCTACTTCTCTCGACTCAGTCGCTGTCGTTGACTCATCCTCACGTCTCACTTACACGGAGCTTGACCATCAGTCTGACCTGCTGGCGACGTGGCTGCGTGGACGTAGTATGATGGCTGAGACGCTTGTGGGAGTGTTGGCGCCACGGTCATGCGAGACAGTCATTGCTTTCCTTGGCATCCTCAAAGCAAACATGGCGTATCTCCCGCTAGACGTGAGATCTCCTACTGCTCGCATCAAGGACATTCTGCCAGGGTTGCCTGGACATAAGATAGTCCTCTTGGATGGCGCTACATGGGAGATTTTTGTTACTCTGCTCAACGGCGGAACGTTGGTCTGTGTTGAGTACATGACCACCCTGGATTGCAAAGCCCTTCAGACTCTGTTTGCTCAAGAGCAGGTGAATGCTACGATGATGGCACCAGCGTTGATCAAACTGTATCTTACTGATGCTCGTGATGCTTTGGAAGGACTCGGTCTTCTCATAGCTGGTGGAGATAGGTTCGATGGCCAGGATGCGATGGAGGCACGAGCCCTTGTCCGAGGTCGATGTTGCAACGCCTACGGTCCAACTGAGAATGGGGTCATGAGTACTTTTTATACTGTGACAACGAACGAATCCTTCGTCAATGGAGTTCCTATAGGGCGAGCCGTTAACAACTCTGGAGCTTATGTCACCGATAGAGACCAGCAGCTTGTCGGTGTCGGTGTTATGGGAGAGCTCGTTGTCACTGGAGACGGTCTTGCTCGAGGTTATGTCGACCCAGCACTTGACAAGAACCGTTTTGTTCGCATCAACGTTGACGGCCACGAAGTGAGGGCATACAGGACGGGTGATCGGGTATGATACCGTCCAGGGAATGGTCTTATCGAGTTCTTCGGGCGCATGGATACTCAGTTCAAGATCTGTGGCAACCGTATCGAGTCGGCCGAGGTCGAATCTGCCATGCTCAGTCACCAGTCAGTACGTGACGCTGCCGTTGTTGTTGTTGGGGAGGGGCAGAAAGAAGAGATGGCTGGGTTCACCGTTGTCGATCTCGATCATTCAGATGAGCAAGAGGAGACTGAAGAACAAGTTGGGGGATGGCATGACCAGTTTGAGAGCGGAACGTATGCCGACATCAGCACTATAAGTTTGTCGAATATTGGCAAAGACTTCAAGGGCTGGACTTCCATGTATGATGGAACCGATATCGACAAGGCAGAGATGCAGGAGTGGCTCGACGATACTATGCAGACACTCTGTGACGGCCAAAAGCCCCGATATGTACTCGAGATTAGGAACCGGTAGCAGCATGATATTGTTCAACCTTGTGGAAGAGCTGCAGAGCTACGTGGGTCTTGAGCCATCCAAGTCAGCAGTCACCTTCGTCAACGCCATCATCGAGCATAGTCCAGACTTTGCAGGAAAGGCCAAGGTTCACGTTGGCACAGCTACAGATATTGACCAGTTGAGCGGACTACACCCAGAACTCGTGGTACTCAACTCAGTGGTCTAGTATTTCCCTTCGCCTAAGTACCTGTCAGAAGTAGTAGATGCTCTGGTGCACATCCCAGGTGTGAAGCGTCTGTTCTTTGGCGATATACGATCTCAAGCGACCAACAAACACTTCCTTGCCGCTAGAGCGATCCATACACTGGGGAACAAGGCGACTAAAGATGGTGTCAGACAAAAGATCGCAGAGCTAGAAGAGCGTGAGGAAGTGTTCCTGGTTGAGCCAGCCTTCTTTACAACACTTCAAGATCAGTTCCCAGATCTCATCAGACACGTCAAGATTATCGCCAAGAATATGCAGGCTTCGAATGCGCTCAGTGCGTACCGATATACGGCCGTAGTTCACCTGAGTGACGCAGATGAGTCGGTTCAGGTTGTGCATTCGATCGAGGGCGACTGGGTCGACTTTGAGGTATCTCAGATGCATACAAATTCTATCAAGGAGCTTCTTCAATCCTCGCAAGACGCAATAACTGTCGCTGTCGCGAATATTCCTTTTGCCAAGACTGCATTTGATCGTCAGGTCATAAAGTCCCTTGATGATGATAGCATGGGTGAGCACCAAAGAATCGTAGATGGTGCAGCCTGGATCTCAGGTGTCCGTTCCGACGCCCAAGGTCAGCCATCTCTCTCTGTTCCCGACCTCCTCCAACTCGCCAAAGAGACCGGATTCAACTTAGAAGTCAGTGCAGCAAGACAATGGTCACAGAACGATGGCTTGGGCGCTGTTTTCCACCGTTACCCATCCTCACAAGAAGGAAGTCGTACTCACATTCGATTTCCCACCGACAACCAAGCTCGAATCTCATCAACTCTTGCCAATCGTCCTTTACAAGGACTACAAAGACGTTATGCCGCGTTGCAGGTCCGAGAAAGGCTTCAATCTCTAGTTCCATCATACATGATTCCACCCAACATCGTGGTCCTGGACCAAAGATTGACAGGAAGGAACTTGCTCGAAGAGCCAAGATATTTCCCAAACATCAGACAGCCCCCACAGCACCGGCATTCCCCATTGGCGAAATTGAACTGGTCCTGTGCGAGGCGGCAATGAAGGTGTTTGGAACTAATGTCGCTATCGCCGATGACTTTTTCAACCTTGGCGGAAACTCTCTTATGGTTTCAAACCTCATCGCGAAAATCGGGCATCCTTACAACATTCCCTTGAGCGTCAGGGACGTGTTTGAAACACCCGTTTTCGCTGATCTCGCAGTCGTCATCCGCAAAGGACTGGCTTCCAGCACCCATGAGCAGGACAAAGACAAACAAGGTCGGCCAGCGAGAATGGCCCCACGCACTGAAACTGGCCTGTCTGACTTGCAGCTAACGCCACAGATTGACTGATTGAGTTGTTTCTTTTGTGCGTGTCTGATAATCGGCATATATGTTGTCTCTGATGTAGCACTTTAAAGGAACTGTCAGATATTTTCAATGGGTTTTTAGTGGATTTCGGCGGGTGACAGGGGAGAATGTCGATGTATTGCCCCTCAATCAGCATGGACCATAGTGTTTCCATTCAACGTCGAGTTATAAACGTACTAATAGGTTGTTAGCCGCCTATACCTGGCTATAATTCACTATGATCTGTTACTTTCTACTGTCCTTATCCGCTTAGCTCCAGGAGTGCCCTTCGCACAAAATACCTCCGAGATATCTTCATCTAAATCCCGCTTCCTTGTTCTTCCCCGACTCGGCTCATCAACCTCATGACTCAACAAGTATTGCGAGTTATCATCATAGCCACTATCCAAATCTGATCCCATACAACAAGAGCCCGACGGCCAAACCTTACCATCATCTTGCCGCAGTTCACTCTCATACTCCAAATTGTCTTCAGCAGCTTTTGATCTCTTCCTAGGACTCTCACTTCTTGATCTCGATGCGTTCCAGATGGCGTGACACTTTTCTGAACTGACATGATCAATGCTATGGCGTTTTTCTTCGGTGTTCCACATGATAAGAGTCCGGCTCTTGTCAGAATCGAGGAAATCCTTGAAAACTGAAGGCGAGAATATGGTATAGGCAAATCTGGCAAAGAGGTACTCGACTGATATTGTAGATGGCAGTGCGTGCAATGCCCGATTGTGAAATCTCCGTGGTAGATCACCACTCGGGGTAGAGTTGAAGACATGGCCAACCACATGAATGGGTTGTGAAGCAGAATTAGGCTGGGTACTATTTCCTAAACTTTCCACACTAGATCGTATAGGAAGTTGTGAGCTAGAGTGTGGTGGGTCACTTCTCTCGGATTCCTGGCATGCGATCGATGCATCACCGCCATGATTTTCTTCCACAGGCTGAGTAACTGCAGTCTTTGGAACAAAGGTAAAGTGTCTCTCATCGAATATTTTGTGAATATCGCAGCGTAATGGTAGTAAATTGGCAGGAGCATCGATTTGATCTGTCGAGAAAAGAGGTGTCGAGGAGTATCTGTCTTAGGTATAAGCAACAGAATCATCCAAAGATTCTCTGTGATCTCTGACCTTTTCATTAAGTTTTGATACCACCAAGTATACTGCTGTACGGGCAAAAGATGAGCTTGCTCGACGACATCGCCACAATTACTAAGCAGGCAGCGAGCGTATGAAATTTGGTTCTGCTGTTGCCGAGCCACGCTTTGTCGGGCTTTAAGTCTCCTCCATATTGGCGGCAAGTTGTTATGTGGGAATCGCCAATCCTTGAAACGAGGAATTATTGGATATTGATCGGTCGCAGGGTCAACAGACGAGGGAAGGCAAAAGTAGTAGCGCTCAGCACGAAGTATTCCGTCAGACGGGATAACTCTTTCTTTCCCATGAGGATCCTCGGAGAAATAGCCATCCCAGCTATTGTTAGCGAGAATGGCGCACGCAGTATGCGCCGTGTCGTAGTTGATGCCAGTTCCACAGTCATCAAAGGCTTCAAATGAGATGAGGACATCAAATTCGGGATCGCCGCCAGGGACGGTATATCCAGGATGAATGATTCTAATCTGGCGACCGGAAAAACTCCTTTGGTCATCATACAAAAGAAACGACTCGTCAATTGCGTCGTAAGTTTGGGCCATGCTGCTTTTGATGATGTCTTCCTTTGTTTTGTTTGCATCTTGTGGGTCCTGGGTTGTTGTTGTGTCAGAATGACAGAATTCCCGGATTAATATACTTCCGTGATTGACGGCCACAGAGGTGGCTGGTGAACTAGCGCAGGACAAGCCACATATGGCGACTCAGCTAATATAATTAACCACCATTCCGCCTGCCCCCCCACTCTG
>JABCKB010000934.1:0-25273 GCA_013184455.1 Fusarium continuum | reverse complement strand
CCCAAACACTCTCCGAAGAACGTCGCTATTCGAAAAGTCTGCGAGCGTGTTTGCGTTTCATCCGAAGCGCTCCTCTCTCCGACAATCGACGTTATGGCCGCTGCTGCCGCTGCCGCTGCTCGGCCGAGCCCTACACCCGCCGACGAGCAGGAAGATTCTCGATCCTCATCCTCATCAGCCTCCCCCGCGCCCGCCGATAACGAAGAGTCCGATTTCTTCCTCGGAGCCAACGACTCCCAGTCCAGTATCGGTGTTCCAAACTTCCAAGATATGCAGGTTGAGGATGCATGCCAACCGCCCGTCCACCGGTTGCCAAACGAGATCCTCATCAGCGTGTTTGCCAAGCTGAGCGCCACCTCTGATCTCTTTCACTGCATGCTTGTTTGTAAGCGCTGGGCTAGGAACACAGTGGACCAACTTTGGCATCGACCCGCGTGCACAAATTGGAAGAATCATAGCAGCATATGTCAAACCCTACAGCTCGAGCACCCGTCCTTCAGGTATCGCGATTTTATCAAGAGGCTCAATCTCGCAGCCCTCGCGGATAAAGTCAACGATGGTAGCGTGATGCCTCTTTCAGTCTGCACTCGTGTTGAGCGCTTGACTCTCACCAACTGCCGCGGCCTCACTGATTCTGGTCTCATCGCCCTCGTGGAGAACAGCAACTCACTCTTGGCACTCGATATTTCCAACGACAAGAACATTACGGAGCAGTCTATCAACGCCATCGCTCAACACTGCAGCCGACTCCAGGGGCTCAACATTTCCGGCTGCGAGAGTATTTCCAACGAGAGCATGATCACTTTGGCGACTAGTTGTCGCTACATCAAGAGGGTACGTTCTGCGACGACGCCGTGTTTGTGTAATGACTGACTAGAGGCAGTTGAAACTCAACGAATGTAGCCAGCTACAAGACGATGCCATCCACGCCTTCGCCGAGAACTGTCCCAACATCCTCGAGATCGACCTCCATCAGTGCAGTCGCATCGGCAATGGCCCAATAACGTCCCTCATGGTCAAGGGCAACTGCCTACGAGAATTGCGGTTGGCGAGCTGTGATCTTATCGACGACGACGCTTTCTTGTCACTACCCTTTGGACGAACATTTGAACACCTCCGCATCCTCGACTTGACTTCCTGCGTTCGTCTGACAGACGCTGCTGTGCAAAAGATTATCGACGTGGCACCTCGCCTCCGCAATCTTGTTCTCGCAAAATGCCGGAACATTACTGATGCAGCCGTCCATGCTATTTCTAAGCTCGGTAAGAACCTGCATTACGTGCATTTGGGTCACTGTGGGAATATCACCGACGAGGGTGTCAAGAAGCTGGTCCAGAACTGCAACCGCATTCGATACATCGATCTTGGTTGCTGCACCAACTTGACAGACGAGAGTGTTAAGCGCCTTGCCTTGTTGCCCAAGTTGAAGCGGATTGGACTGGTAAAATGCAGTTCCATTACAGACGAATCAGTCTTTCACCTCGCTGAGGCTGCGTATCGTCCAAGGGTGCGACGAGATGCTAGCGGAATGCTCGTCGGCAACGAATATTACGCCTCGAGTCTTGAGCGTGTTCACCTGAGTTATTGCGTTAATCTTACTCTCAAGGTTTGTAGGTCCTTCATGATCATCCTTGTCCTTGCTAACAAGTTGCAGAGCATCATGAAATTACTCAACTCCTGTCCACGACTCACCCATCTAAGTTTGACCGGAGTAGCCGCCTTCCAGCGTGACGACTTCCAGCCATACTGTCGACAAGCACCTCCAGGTACGTTCTTCGGAGACTGGCTTATTCTGCTGCTAACTCGGCTATAGAATTCACCCAACACCAGAGAGATGTGTTTTGCGTCTTTTCCGGCACTATGGTATCCAAGTTTCGAGATTTCTTGAACACTTCACCACAGTTTGAGGATTTGTGGGATAACGGCTGGAATCGCCCAGCAGTCTTCAATTCTGGCTCACGACCACGGGGTCCTGTGACCAACCAGCCTTCAGCCCCTCCTGGTGAGGGAGCCGATGATGAGATGGTCGACGACGAAAACGACTTTGAGGGAATAGACGGCAGTGAAATGGTGGTGGATGCCCAGGCACAGAACCCGGTCAACGGCAACGGCGATGGAACAGTTAACCCCAACGGACTGATGAACCACGTATTTCATCAAGCTATTCCTGTACCGCCTCCGCCTCCCGGTCTCTTAATAGGTCAGCTTCCTACATTCTTTTCGCCATTCGCCCGCTTCTTGCCTTCTTCGCCATTTGTGCGACAGGATCCAGGATTGCTTGGGCAAATGTTCTTTCAAAGCAGCATTAACAACCCATTAGAAGGCGGATTGCCACAACACACAGCCAGCCAAGCGAGTGCTGCACCTCTTGGCCATGGAAGTCCAGTGAACGGAGAACCATTGACCGGTGCAAGCACAGCAACGATTCACCGACCAGACGAGAACGGCAGCCAGTCTGACGAGATGAACTGAATGACGGATGCTTTGCTTTAGCTCGATTAGATGACACCAGCAGGATTGTTTTTGTGGTTCTGTTTCCTATCCAAGGTATGTATAACTTGACAACGTTGACTAGACGCAACTGACACCCCGAAGAATTAGACTATGCGTACTTGCGCTCCCTCACGAAATGGCTAGACGAACTTGGAGCGTACCAAGGAGTTTTGTGCTTTGGCAAGCCGCAGTTTGCGGTAACGACTTTTGACGGCAAAGATCAAGTATACCACAGGGCAAAGACGGAAGCGGGAGGTATGGCAATGATAACTCACGAGCTTTGGTTTTACAGCTTTGATAGGAGTCTGACGAGCCCCTGCACATGGGTTGCAGGGGTTGTAATATATGGCACTGATATTGATAACGGTCACCGGGTCTTCGGCATACATTTGCTTGTGATGCGATGGTAGTGGATTGCGATGAGTTGACAGCAAAATTGACATGTTGACGTATTCATCAGCTATTTAAAGTGATTACGGGGGTATTTGAAGCAGGGCATTACAAAAGGGTATTTTAATTCTAGGCTATAACAAGTGACGGTTTAATAGATACACGAATGCATCTTACATTCTTACAATCTGACCACATCCCCAACTCATCTTTATTACTCTAGACCTTCTCATGGCTTGTTCGCGCACTACCATCAGAAGGAGGATGCGTGCTGTCAGCCATGTGTCGAGTCATCTCAACATAGTCATACGCAAACTCGCCAAGCTGTCCATCATCCGTGCCCAGCTCCTCCTCCTCAGCAGGGACGCGCAGGGACAGACCAGGGATGAGGTTGAGCAGGAAGAGGAGAATGCAGGTCAGCACAAAGGACCAAGCAAAGCAGGCCAGGGAGCCGGCAATCTGGTAGCCCAGCTGCACCCAGTGGCTGTCGACCCAGCCGATGGGGTCGTACTCTCCGCCGTCGAGAGCAGCGATAGATTTGCTGTGGCGAGTTAGCGGGTTTTGATATGCTAGGGAAAAAGAGGGGGGATACGTACGTTCCAAAGATACCGGTGAGAATGTTGCCGACCATACCGCCAATACCGTGGATGGCAAAGATATCAAGACTGTCGTCAACGTTGATGAGGAACTTGAGCTTGGTAGCAAAGTTGCAGAAAATACCGCCGCAGATTCCGATAATGACTGCACCCCAGGGCTTGACGAAGCCGGCAGCTGGAGTGATGGCGACGAGACCAGAGATGGCGCCGGAGCAGAAACCAATGGTGCTCCACTTCCTCTCGAGACGGTAGTCGAGCAAGAGCCAGGCGATGGCTCCGCACGAAGCGGCGAGGTTCGTCACGTAGCAGGCCATGATGGCACGGATGTTCATGGCGAGGGCAGAGCCGCCGTTGAAGCCGAACCAGCCGACCCAGAGAAAGACGGTACCGAGAACGACGTGGGTGACGTTGTGAGGACGATAAGGTAGACCGTTGTTGCGAGAGTAGCCGGTGCGCTTGCCGAGCATGAGGGAGTAGGCAAGGGCGCAGGTTCCTGAAGAGATGTGGACGGGACCGCCACCGGCAAAGTCGTAGCTGGGAAGTTTGAACAGCCAGCCGTTGGCGTTCCATGTCCAGTAAGCGATAGGGTCGTAGACGATGGTGGACCAGAGGAACATGAACACGATGGCAGGGAGGATTCGGCCTCTGTCAGCCACAGCGCCAATGGCAAGGGCAGGGCTGTTGATGTTAGCTTGATGATATGGACAAGTCTTGACGGGAACTCACGTAATAGCAGCGAACATGCCCTGGTACAGACAGAACAGAATATCAGGGAGAGCGGCAGAGCCATTAGGTTGACCGATGGTCTTCATGAGACCGAACTGGGTGAGGTCGCCCAAGAAGGCATTTCCAGTTCGTGAAAAGGTCAGGGAATAACCCCAGAAGAACCACTGGAAGCTGATGACAGCGACCGATATCATGGATAGTAGGATCAGCGTCAGAGCAGACTTGCGACGAGCGAGTCCACTGTAGAAGAAGCCCACGCCGGGAATCATGAGAAGAACGAGCACGGCGGAGGTGACGAGGAAGACCAAGTGACCCGTCTGATCCATCGGTCAGTCAAGGGAATTCGGAGCGCGTTCATAGCTACTCACCTCGTAGAAGATATTGAGATCCGCGACGCCGGACGAGTAGCCATCGTCGGCAGCGTCGGCGGTGCCATTGTAAGGTGTCGCCATTGTGTCAACACTATGCGCTTGTAAGACACAAGCTATTGATCCAGACCTTTGCGTAAGTCGAACCTATACAGCCCAACATTCACAGCTTGATAAGGAGCTGGGAGGATTGGAGTGGTGAAGGGTGAGGAAGCCGGGGCCAGAAGGCTAAATAGCTATTCAACTCATGGACACCAGCGACGACAGCCAAGACAGGCAGTGCGTGGTGACCAGGGGAGGGTATGGTAAAGTATATAGTGTGGGGGATACTTGATAAGACGCCCGTAACTTACGCAGCAATAGTAAGACGCTCCGCTGGGCTGAGCCAAGTGAGCCACATGCTTGGTTCGTGGTTTCTCTGCTGGCGAAGCAATATCGGGAAGATGGAGGCATCAGACGGCTTGGAGACGTCTCAGGTGCCAAGTATAGCTACTACGTTGTCGATCTATCACCCTCCAAGAGTTTAACGTGATAAGCTTTGATGAATGAACTTTCTTGTGACAAGCCGTTAACGTTTAGTTGACACAACCAGCTTTCCCCAAAAATGAAGTCTTGTCGACTAAGCGGTCCCCTGTTCCTGAGTCTGACACCTATAGCTGCTTATCACGGTGGCATTCCGATCCGGCCATGGTTGGAGGGACGCCACACCCCAAGTTTAAATAGCCTGTACTGATAAGGTCAAATATCCCTATAGGGTCCACGAATGGTAGCCTTTGCTTAGCAGTTGGTCCGCAATGAATATCTTTTCTTGGCCTTGACGTAGGCATTTGACTCCTTTGATGATTAGACGCGCATCTTCGGCGGGGAGGGGAGCGCATGGCCATAGATTACAGCCCTTGCTTGTCGGCAATGTGCTGATTCGCTATTCGGTATATTTTAAGCTCAACATCTTCTGAGCTGTCGCGTCTGACAAAGTCGGGATGAGCTGTGAGACCAAAATTAGAAGACAGAAAAGCCTCGATGGAACACTGAAGCCTCGACACCCTCTTGCGTGACATGCACTGACTTTTGCGCTTCCCCAGACGCACTGCATATTCCGACAGTGCCCGTCCAAGCTTCTTATCTGACTTGACCTCAGAGTTGCCGAATTCCAGAGGAAGCCGTTGATGAAGGTTGGATAGAGCATATCTGATTGGACGTCCCTTATCTCTTGGCAGGTTGGTGGAGCGCCTAGCGTTGGGACCCCGGACAAGGGAGTAGGATCCATGTCCTGCAAGTCCATGTCTGCCCTGTGCTCGGCCGATGCTCGATACAGGAAGACATCTCTGAGCGTTGACACTTTGGGATGGATCTTTGTCGCGTCCAGAGCTGAGACTGCTATATTGACGATGCATTCGTAAATGAGTCTGACTGTATCGTGCTGACCCTCTTCTCGGGTCAAAGGATCACCAATGCCGCATTCAATGGCCTTGGACTTGGTGTCTGGCGATAAAAATGACTAGAATAGCCACATTGGGAAGCATTCCTCGAGGCGACCAAAGACTGGTACGATTGACACCGTTTCCCCGGATTCACAAACTGTCAACGACGCTTTGCGCCCGCAAAACCTCTGTTGCGCGCGTCAGCATGCGAGTTACCCACTCTTTGGGACGCTCAGGATAGTCGACATGATCTGGCGTTATGTATATAAGCTTGACCTGCGTCCCGCAATATGTTGAGCGGTTCTCGAATCTTGAGCTCACTTCCATGTTGAAGATCCTGAACAGCTCTACTTGATGCTTATTCCAAGACCGACCACAGCACCGTCAACCAATCGAGTATCCAGGAATCCCAATCAGTCGATTTGAGGACTGCATCTCAACCCAATGCGCGGTTGCCGTATCGATTTATGAGAAATACCAGGACCACAGCAACAGCTCGGATTGTGGCCATTGTCGACACCGTTGCGTGCCTTATCAAGTACCAAGGACGCCATGTTGCGCTAGCATTTCGTCGACGGCTTCAGCTGAGCTCCAAGCTGCGATTTCCAAACCTATCACGAGCGCGATAAACGAGCTCGTGTGGTGAACTGATCCAGAGGCTATTGGATCAAACGGATTGTGTCAAACCGCCCCTACTTGGCATAGATAAGGAAACTTGAAGAGTGGGAGTGTCGCTTGTGAGCTAGTTCACCCGTGGCGTGTTTAGCGCAAGATAAGAAACCGATACATGCCAACAGGTAGGAAAGCAGAAAGATTGTGGACATGTATAAATGTGCATTTTGGGAAGAATCGCAACTCAGAAATGAGTCCGGCGCCAGCTGAAAGGTTTGTGAGATGGAGTAAAAGATCCTGGTATGGTGCATGTGTGGTCACAGAAGAATGCGGAGTGGTGGGAATCCTCGCTTAATTGGGCATATCTTTAGAATGATGTATTCTTGTGGCCGCTTGACTTGTAGCATCTCGTTTCAGAGCACTATTGGACTCCAAGTCTCGTGTAGTGTGCAAGTAGAGTATGCAAGCCCGTACTTTGTGACTAGAGCTTTGGCCTGAAACGAGACCATCATTTTGATTTGTCTCGGGATGAAGATTTCTCGACTTGAGAAATCGTCCTTCTATTTTCGAGACACCAATGCCACAGGAGTGTTCCGACGCTGCGTTGGTTGCTGTGGATAATAGCCTGTGTGAGTGAGCAGCCATATCATGACTTGAGTTCGGCTCTCCACTCGTCTTCCAATTCAACAAGGCTCTCAGCAACCTTCCATGGAGCTTCCCCTTCCAAAACTTTTCTCTGCTCGCTTGATATCCGGTCAAGCACGTAGCGGCTAACAGTTTCGGCATCTCTCTCCTTGGGCCGTCCAATACCAACAGCGATTCGTACAAACGGCGAGTCAGGGTATCTTCCTTGTGAAAGAGATCCCTTGACACTCTTTATACCGTTGTGACCCCTGTGGCTTCGGTCCCATGGCGTAAGACGTACAACTCCCAAGTCTTTTTCGAGTTCGTCGTGTACAATGACCAGACTGAGTGACGAAGGGTCTTGCTGCTTGGTCATTTCCTGCCAAGCACGGGCAACAAAGCCTCCGGAGACGTTCATAAGAGTAGGCGATTGAACTAGAGTGTACTTTGGTCCTTGAGATACAAGACAAGTTTGCTTTCCGAACGTCACCTCCCGAAATGAAGGGTGGCGCAGGACTTTGGTGAGGCCATTGAGGGCAAAGTGACCAGCAGAGTGAAGACTGTCGTATTTGGGCAAAGGATTCCCCAGGCTGACAACGAGAAAACGAGGACTGAACATTCTGACGCGTGATTCAATATCAAGCCGTGGATCAAACTCTTTTACCTGGGGCAGCTCATGCCAAATCTTTACGCGTGATCACGTGCCTCAATGCAGCTGAGATTTACACAGCCCCATCGCTGACGTCGATCAGCCGATTGGGCTGCTGGACTGGTGTGGCTGAGCTCCAGTTTTGTCGTCACTCTTTATCCCAACTTCCATGTTTGTTGCCAACTCCTGTGATACAACCTGCAACACTCCAACGATATACCCTTGAGCGCATTTGCGACTTTCCGTCGAATTACCCGCCTAGCCGAAGCGAACCAAGCCATTCTATTAACGAGAATCTTTCAATATGTCGTGGGCGGGTATGCGAGCCATCACCCCGCAATCTGGAACAGAGGGGTCTAACGCGAGGCAGGGTTTAAGAAGAATGTGAACCGCGCGACGACGCAGGTGATGATGAAGACGGGTATGCGACCTGAAGTATATAACTCTGGGCGAGGCTGATTGTACCGTAGGGCATGTGGAAAAGACAAACGATCGCGATTATGAAGTTGAGGAGAGGTCAGCAACACCGGACCCATTGGGAGACGATGCCTAACGGAAACAGACGATTCAAGACCATGGAAGCAGCTGCGTTGCGATTACAAAAGGAATCAAAGGGATATCTGGACTCCCTCCGAGGTAGGCTCATCACATGCAACGTATAACCCCGGATACTAAAACCAACTCAGCCATGACTGCATCACAAATGCGAATCGCCGAAACGATAGACGCGTTCTACGGCGACTCAGGGGCAAAAGACGGTGTAAGCAGAAGTTACAAGCAGGCCGTCGAAGATCTAGACGCCGAAACCATCAAAGCTCTCGACGGTCCCTACCGAGCAACTGTCCTCGACCCCATCACACGGTTCTGCGCTTACTTCCCCGACGTCAACGAGGCGATTAAGAAGCGTGCTCACAAACTGCTCGACTACGACGCTCTCCGCGCAAAGGTGAAGCGCCTTGCCGAGAAACCCGACAAGGATGCCACCAAGCTGCCCCGTACCGAAAAGGAGATGGAGATGGCCAAGGCTGCTTACGAGCAACTGAACGAGCAGCTCAGCACCGAGCTACCTCAACTTATCGACCTCCGAGTGCCGTATCTCGACCCCACTTTTGAGGCTCTTGTCAAGATCCAGCTGCGTTTCTGCGCAGAGGCGTACTCTCGTATGGCGCAGGTGCAACAATATCTGGATGCTGACACAAGAGATCAGTATGCTGAAGGACAACTTGACGCCAGGGTGGAGCAGGTATTGCAGGAGATTCGTGAGTTAAGCATCAGCGGCACGGTATAGGCTTTGGACTGGATTTTACGTCTTATCAGGACCGGGGAACGGCGTACGGATCAGGCGCTTTCTGTTGCTTGTAGACATCTGCTAGTGTCATGAACATTCATGAATAAATAGATGAGTCCGTTCTGGGCTTTTGTCAAAGCTGTTCGTAGACGCCGCTTGCTAGAGTTGACTGTCACGCTTGTGTCCTCCATAGCCTATCGAGTAAAGGCCTGCTTGATGCCGTCTAACTAATGAGTTTTGCACCCCAGGGCTTTCATTTGGAGCATTTCGGCTGTTCCATGTCGATAGAAATATTAAACCCATAATTTCGGAGACGCTCCCATACCAAAGCCGCTTTTACTCGGTATCAACTTCAGACTCTGACCCTGTAGACTCCGCCTCCTTAGTCTTTGGCTCCATGGGCTTTGCTTCCACAGATTCTGGCTCCTTAATCTCCTTCTCCTCAGACTCTGCTTTCTCAGCTCGTGCTTCCCCAGATTTTGGCTTCTTGGTCTCCATCTTCTCAGACTCTGCTTCTTTGGACTTTGGCTCTTCTTGGTCAGACTTGTCTTGATGCATAACGAACGACACCTAGTGTCCAATATTAAGACCATTCGCTGACCCAAACAGATCGCTCAGACTCAGTCTCCTGCCCATCGCCTGCATAGCCGGACCTGCTTCAGGCCCTTGCTTTTCAACAGGACCAGCGGAGCGAGCAATCTTCCAAGCCTCTTGGATTATAGCAGCATTCACCTCCCTCGTCTCATCCTTGTCGTTGTGAATCCATACTCCCAACACCTTATCGCCCTCCTCCCAGTCGCCCTCGACCTTCATAATAACGAGTTCACCAGAAACTTCAGCGTGTGTCACCCTCGAAAGATCTACAATCACATTTTCCAGCCCTCTTCTGTTCAGGATGAATACGCAAGCCCGTGGTGCTTGGCCAGGATCTTCGGGCAGCGGGCTCTGCGCGCAGACAAACATGGTACCTTCGACGCCAGACTTTTCCCAGCTCTCGGAGGTGCTGTTGAAGGTGTATATGACAGCGTTGGCGGCTATGCTGAGGATGGTGTGGATGGATGGGAGGTAGCGTTGCAGCACGGAGAGGTTGAGCTCTGTGTTTGTGCGTGGAGGCGGTGGCGCGTAGTCGGTATGCATGGCGGCGGCATCTGATTCATAATCTGAGACAGCGGGTATGCGGTTCGAGGGTTGGCGGCTGTGACGAGCCTTTCGTGGTGTTTGTCGGCTCATGTTGTTTGTTGTGGTGTTTTGATGTTGGGGCACGCACGATTCGATGTGCGTGGGCCGTAATAGCCAGCTGACGAAGTCTTTTCGTGAAGAATAATCCGAGCTATATCATAACATAAACACGTATAGTCTCAGGGAGATGTTGAATGCTGTGTGATCGACAGTTGGTTGTGGTATGTAAGTTGAAGTTTACTGTTGAAAGGCCGGTTGCGCATGCTTGGGCATTGCTCTGCTTATCGATAAGGCGCGAGATGACGCTGCCGCGGGGCGCTGAGTTGGACCCTTCCGACATCACCGACCAAGACTACGGGTATAATCCGACGTCATACGTGGGAGCTGAGGTTATATATGTCTTTGTATATTCTCTTCTTCATACCGCAACATTCTTTTGGCGCTGCTACAGTCCAAAACTCCTCCTTTCCTTGCGCCTACGGTTGAGCCAGGTTGATCGAAGTCATGATCTAGAGAACTAGAAGTCGACCTCCCCGCGATAACTCGAGACGGCGCCGTGTATATACCTCGCCTCTATCCTCTACTGCTACAATCATGGCGTCAATGGCCGATGAAAACGATCAATCTCCTAGTTCTGAACTGGGGGATCCCACCTCAACGACGCCTCAGTCTCTCGCTAAAGCTGTTCATGCCCGAAGGTCGGAATTTGTGCGCCCGCATAGCCTCAAGGTTAAGATTGGGACGTGGAACGTTGCTGCATGTGCGGGCACTGATAAAGACCTTGCGACCTGGTTCACGTACGGCGAAGGCTTGGATCAGCAATTGACGACGCTCAATTTCGCCCGAAATAGCGCGGTGGAAAAGGATGACAATAAGGAGGACGGCGGCTCGAAGCCGTTACACTTGACTGCTGGAGGCGATATTGGTCTTTACGTACTGGGCCTGCAGGAAATTGTAGATCTCAACACGACCAAGGAGTTTATGAACCGGGCTGTATACACAGATACAACTGTCATGGATAAATGGAAGGCTGCGTTGGAGGCAGCACTACCTAAAGGATACGAACTCATTACAGCAGAACAAATGACCGGCTTATTGCTCTTGGTATATGCCTCCCCAGAGATTGCGCCCACCATCAGCAACGTCAGTACGAAGCAGGTTGGGACCGGCCTGCTGGGATATTTTGGAAACAAGGGTGCTGTAACAACACGACTGCTACTTGGTGAAACGACTCGCATGGTCTTTATAAATAGCCACCTGGCTAGTGGTGCTGGCTCTTCGTATCTGGACCGTCGGTGTTGGGATGTTAACCAGGTTCTCTCGCGAACTCAGTTCGACCCAGTCGTTCATTCGGGCATCGAGGAAGAAGAGGGAGAGAAGATCGGTGATGAGGACCTTGCGTTCTGGTTTGGAGATTTGAACTTTCGACTGGATGGATTACCCGGAGACGATATAAGACGACTGCTCACGTTGCACGCTCGAGGTGAATATGGTGCAAGTGAGGATTCGAAGCCGGCTCTTGGCGAGCAAGGGGTGATTGTCATGAAGGGCTCGGATAGTGACGATGAGTCTTCTACGAAGCTGTCACTGCATTCCCGGGAGGAGAGCTTTGATACCGCGAGTGAACTACCAGACCCCGACGACTTTCCTGAGGACCCTAGCCAAGATCCCACTTCATTACAGGCGACAATCGACTCTTTGTTGCCTCATGACCAACTGCGAAGGGTTATCAAGCAGCGGAAAGTATTCCATGATGGCTGGCAAGAAGGTGCAATCACTTTTCTCCCGACATACAAATATGATATCGGTACAGTTGGCCTCTTCGACTCAAGTGAGAAGCAACGAGCTCCAAGCTGGTGTGACCGCATTCTATTCAGGACTCGGAAAGACAAGCAGAACTTCGAAACTAAGATTAAAGAGGAGGCAGATGCAAAGAAGAAAGATGAAGAGATGAAGTCTAGAGGACTGGAAGAGGATGAGGATGTGCTTTTTAGCTATGATCCAGACGCTGACGGTGAAGACCCAACGTCATCTACCGACACGCTCGGATATGATGAGTACGACGATAATGAGGAGCCAGAGGCTGAGGAGCTCATAACGAAAGACGGCTTCCATGACCGCATCAATTTGGAGATTTATGCTTCACACCAACGCATTAGGTCGTCAGATCACAAGCCTATCACGTCAATTTTTACGCTTGACTACGACGCTGTTGTGCCAGATCTCAAGGCAAAGATTCATGCAGAGGTGGCTCGAGAGTTAGATAGAGCGGAGAACGAGGGCAGACCAGGGATTACCATCGTCGTGGAGGGCGTTGAAGGCAACGAGGATAATATTGTCGACTTTGGAGAGGTTCTACCGCTGGGAAAGCAGACCCGTCACTTGACGGTTGCTAATACTGGAAGCGTCGCGGCAACCTTTTCGTTCGTGACAAAGCCGACAACAGAAGATGGGGACGATGCTATTCCCGAATGGCTACAAACGAAGTTTGTATCTGCCGAAGCAGAGTCTCAGACACCCCTCGGTGCTACAGTGACGCTTGATCCCGGAGAGACAGTTTCGGTCCTACTGGAGCTCCAAGTATCGGCCATCTCTCACATCCGCGCCTTGAACGAAGCCCGCGCCAAGATTGAAGATGTCCTGGTGCTTCGCATAGAAGACGGCCGGGATCACTTCATCCCAGTGCGCGGAACTTGGCAGCCGTCTTGCCTAGGGCGCTCCATCGCAGAGCTCATAAGAATCCCTGACGGCGGTATCAGAAAGTTTGTCAAGAAAAAGGGTATCGAGGGGGCAATCACTTACGACTCGGACGTGCAATGCTCAGCACCAAAGGAGCTGTTCAAGCTTACAGAGGTGGTGCAGACTCTTGTGGAGCGCAGTCTTGCCGAAGCGACGATGCTCGAGGAGGAGGTGTTGCCGCGAGATCCTGGGTGGCCTCTTGAATCTTCGACATGGAGAGTGGGCGAGGCTGACATGCAGGGCGCCAAAGTCAAACTCGTATCTGCTCTTGATAACGATGCCTCTCTCCTTGATGCGCTCCCTCTTGAATGGCCTGCGTCCTTCAAGCTGGAAGTCGTCTCTTCCATCCTACTACTCTTCCTTGAATCGCTTACCGATGGTCTTATCCCTACTCAACTATGGGCCAAGATCTCTACAGCGTTACCCAACGTAACCTCATTACCTGCAACTGCTTGGTCCGACACCAAAACGCAAATACTCGACATTCTTTCCTCTGCACCCAACCACAACATTGCGTTCGTTTTCCTCACAGCTACGTTATCCCGCGCAGCCTCAGAGCTCACTCCTGTAACAACCGATCCCAAAGGCGGACTCTCCCGACGACTTAGCTTTCGTCGCGGAAACGCAGAAGACGAGGATTCAAAGAAGCGAAAGATGAGGGAACGTAGGTACGCCGAGATAGTAGGACCGCTGGTTTGTCGCGTAGACGAAAAGGAGAAGGGGGCGAAGGATCGGGCGCGGACGGTGGTGGAAATGTTTATAAGGCGCGATGAGGGAAGCTAGAAGCGGACTGATCGCAAGATAAAGGCTATGCGGGCGAGTGTTTGAGGACACGGATCGTGATGGGAACTAATCTGGGCTTTGTTTTGTAAGTAGAGTTATACCAGCTTTTTTCGATGTATGCGTTAGTAGGGGGTCGACATGGTCGAAAGGCAGGATACAACAATGGGTCTAGAGAACATTACAGTACGCGAACAGTAACAAGGACTGAGACTTTACGAACAAATGAGATGATCAAGGTCAAACGAGACGGAGTGTTTCGAGCCTTTGAAGTTGCAACCTTGATACCGCTTTGTAGCAAGGTGCTGGTAATTCGGGGCAATGGAGTGCAAAAAAAAGACATGCCCTTTGTTCCTTTAAACCAAGGTAGCTTAATGCAACTGTCTTTGCATTGGTTGTTCTTGTCTGTGGGACGTTTACTCGCCTCGTCAGCCATCAGTCGCGGGCGATAGTATCACTTTCTGTAACTTGGCCACTCTTTCCCTGGGACACCGGAACTCTTTTATAAAACGCCTTTCCCATTGTCAATGGGTACCTCCCTACTAGTAGACTGCTATACCTAAGGCACCTAATCGATAGTGCGTCACTGCTGCTGCGTTTTCCTCCCGCGGGGCGGTGCCTGTAAGGTAAACTTCAGACCTCGCATATCGTTTGCACATCGAGGCGAGGCTCTATTTTTTTCTTGTGTGGACCAACGCCCACAACACTCTTTTCCTTCCTCCCCTCTCACTTTGTCTTCTCTTCCTTGCAACTATCATTGTACCCTTTTTCTTTTAAAACAGCCTTTTGATCTACCATTTTGACCGTATCACTTCCGTGGCCTGGGGCCGCGCCTCTTGATCCCTATCCCATCGAGTCACTCACCCCGTCCATCTGTCACTGAACACTCAGGTAATGGTGCTCGGTTGTACCTTGGTCGTGGAGAATTACTTAACCTTGTGCTAGAACACGCACCCCTGGCCTGGCACGATGTCGTTCTGGGTGCAAAAGTTTCACGACACGGCCAAGCTGCCGGCCAACTGTCGATTTCTAGCGCTTGCCCACGGTGAAGAGAGACTCAAGAAACTGATAGAGCTTCGTCGTCGTGCTTTCGAGTACGCTTCGTCGGACGATATCCAGCTCTACTCCATGATGGTCAGACTCCCTCCTCAGGACGACGAGGAGGTCGAAGCTCTGAAAGACCTTCCGCAAGGCAAAGGAGCTGATACTCTAGAACATAGTTCTTGCTCAATTGGAGATGTTTCTAATCGTGATACTGATGCTGAAAACCCCAGCGACCCAAACACCATCAGTGAGAATGACTCTAGTGACACCAAGTCCAGTGTGTCTACCTCTGATGCGAACAGCTCTACCGATTACAACGACTGGGCCAACGATGGAGAAGAGGAAGACGGCAAGGTGCTCCTAGACCCTAGCCATGACGAGGACTTTGCCATCTTTGGCAACTCAGATTCTGATGTCGTTGAGTCTTCGGGAGCCAGCGTGGACGCTTCCGACTCTACCAATAACTGGCTCACCAACACCCCGGACAACCCTTGCACGACCAGTGAGCAGTCTTCGTCCACTCTTGTTGCGCCTCAAGACTGTGATCCTGTCTTGCCCAACGGTGTCTACTATTCACCCGCAATCCTTTACGACACCAACGAGACTTGGCTGTCCAATGACCCCAGCGCCCCTGACGATTGCGAAAAAGAAGCGACCTCTGCTTCTCAGACACCAACTGACGACGATGCTACGCCTCAGACTACCGAGTATTGTCTTACGGTGGCTCAGAACGAAGCCGACGATGAACAGGACAAATACGATCCCTCGGATAACACCAGCAGCTCTATTCGACCTGATGGTGATGAAGACGATGTCTGCGATGAGGTAATGAAGGCATCGAGCCTTCTGCAACCTCTCAAAGAGTATTGGCCAGCCAAGCTCAAGCGTAAGCTTGACCAGGCCGAAGCAAAGTATTCCGAGTACGTTAAGAAGCGGACCTCATTCCTACGAGGAATCGCACACCAACTCCCAGTGTCTGACGAGGAAATGAACGACATGCTCAGCGCCTTTGTCCAAAAATCCGCCGCCTACCCCCCCAAGGTCAATATGCAGCAGCTATTCAAGTTAAGACGAAGCGTTAACGACGTTACTCGCTTCATGAAGTGCATTCAACGCAACATCCGGATCATCGATAACGATTCCCACAAGCGCAACATCCTGCGTTATCTACCGAGAGGATCGCCCTTGCGCTTTCGAAGCAAGCGTCTCGGAAGCTCCCTGCGATTCGTGACTGGCGTTGATGAAGACTGGGGAGACGAGGACAACTGGGGGATGCCTCCCACGAAGAAGCAGCGACAGATAATCTAATCTCAAGCTCGTTCAAAGCGAAAGCAACTTTCTAGAATGGGATCTAGATTTGTATACTACCGCCATCATAGGTAGATTCTTGAGGTTGGCATCCCCAAACTTTGGGGGGACTGGCAATTGTTTTGTAAGCTTGGAACGGTAGCTTAGAACTTGTACTTGGAACATGGGACGCAGAAGCGAAGCGTTCAACGTCAGGGTTTTGTACTTTCAGATTGAATTGGACCATTGGCAGCAAGACAAGGTTGGAGTCGGCGGTTTTGTCTGGACATGAACACCGGAAAGGATTGGAACAGGAACCATGACAGCGCTTGCAGAAAATAAACGTCGATTATAAATGCTCTATCGTGCTCTTCATGCGAGGTTGTCTATCTGCCCTTGTCTCAACTCCTTCTCTAAATGATGTTTGTCGATCAAGTCTTATGCCCCCCTGGCCATATCCTGCACCCTCGCTAGTGGCTTGGATACTGGTGGTATTACAGTGTATATATGATAGATAGAGATTCGTGTCGGTCGTTACATCGTTCAATATCGAGGTTTGTGTCTCTGGGTCATGTGTTCTTGTCGAGTGTTCGGTTCGCATGCTGTTCGTTGGTTCAATAGCATCCGTCAAAGAGGCTTTGGTCTAGCCAGCTGATGCAACAGCTGCCGTGAGCGTTGCCTTGGGCAATGGCTCTCGTTGATACGTCGGATGGGGATACCAATCCTTCTCAAATATCTGCGATACCCAGTATAAAGGGTGATCCCAGTCGAACTTGTCCTGTCTGCCCGTGTAGCGAGTACACCCGGCGTCTTGCCTGAGGGTGATCTCGGGGACTACATCGTCATGTCAGCGCATTATGTCGGGGTTTTGCAGGTTCGTTCCATCTCACCTTTGCCGTTGTCCATCTTGTACTGTTTCCAGGTCAGGAGGTGTTTCTGAACCTCGGGATCTTTGCGGGTCTGTTTAACGAGATCCAAATGCTCGGGTGCGAGGCTATCGAAGTGTGCCCTTCTCTTGTCGCCTATGGGGTTGAGACGTGGCCACTTGTTGCAGTTGTAGTAGTGCCAGTGTGTGAGGATGTTGTTGCAGCTTTCGTGGAGGCCCTCGACGAAGGTGGGGATTGAGTATCGTAGCTGTTTTGTTAGCTAAATACAGTTGGAGTGATAGTAAAAATACCTTTGATCCGTAGTTGGCGCGCGCGTGACGATAACGATCTGCAGTCAAGCGACTCGCCTCCCGCAAGAGTATAAAGACCACTAGGTAGACGGTGAACCACCATCGATCCTTGTCCTGGTTGAAGAGCCAATCAATATCCTTGAGAAGCTTCTCCTTGTATCTCTCGAGGACTCCGTTGTAGTTGAGATTATCGAACTGAGCGACTATCATGCGAGGAACTGATACTTTTCCGTACAGAGGGTATGATTGGTCTTCGGTCTCGGGTGTCATGCCTAGTGTTTCGTTGCCATTGATGTAGAAGGATCCTACAGTATGTTCTATGCAAGGTCAGTTGGAGGTTATAGCAGGACAGCAAGACGCAACTCACGGATAGCGCACCATAGGATAAGAAGGTTTCCTAGTATCCCCACCTCTTTCGCATCGTCTCGTGAGAGGTTCTGGCCGGATAATTGTACTCTCTAGAGAGGTGTCAGTTATGAAGCGAACGGGAAGATTCAGCCGCAAATACATGAAGTGCCATGTACCGTTCCATGGCCGTGAGGTATGTTTTGATTATCGACCAGCCGTCAGGTTCCGATTCATAATCTTCCTGAATCGTATGACGAAATGCTGGAAGAGCATTATCAATGGTATACTGTCTGACTTCGTCTGCCGTGTCGTATATGCTCTCCAAGCAGTAAATCGCCAGTTCTTTCTTCTTAAACGTCTCCTTACCCAATAGGCAATCAGTCCAGTATCGAGCTGTGACGTCCCCATCTCTGGGCAAGAATCGGACGACTCTCATCCTGAGGGGCTTACTGCAGAGATTCTGTGATACTTCGATCGTAACGGGCGACGTATCGAGTCGATCGGGGATGTCTCGCATCTCGATGCCTTTCCAGCGTCGCGTGAGGTTGAGGCCGCCGGTTCGGTAGAGCACAACATCGGTAATTCGGAGTCGCAGACAAGGAACGCGATGGATCGTCTTTAGCGAGGTCTTGGAGAACTTCTTGCACGTTTTGCATTTTCCTGTCGGGTTGTTGGGATCGGGATTGCACTATCTTGTTAGGATGAACGTGCAGTCGAGGACAAAGGAGCATCGTACTTTGATTTTTTGGAATCGACAACGAACACAGGCTCCGATTTCTCTTGTTCTTCGCACAAGCTCGCGCTCTTCGGACGTGAAACGACGTCTTCCGGAGGTATTTATAGGTGCTGAGAGGGGGCTGTTGATCAATGAGCTAGATCCGTAGCCCATGGCCTCATCGTCAGATTCACGAAGATCAGAGATATACCCAGCCTCTTCTTCATCCATCTCCTCGTCAGAGTCTTCATGATGGACCTCTCCGTCTGAAGATTCTTCCTCTTCAGAAGACATGTCGACGTATTGTTCAAGGCGAAATGATGCTGGCAACGGCTCTGCATCGGGGCCGCTTTCAAACCCTTCAGAGTCTGAGCGGTCGATGTGAGAATACGCAAGTAATTGAGTAAGAGCATCGACAGGGTTGCTCCCTGACTCTTGAGAAGGTTGAGCGGCCTCTTCCTCTGCATCATCTTGATTGTCGTCTGCTTCAGCGGGAGACTCGTCATCACTTATTTGACTGCTCTCATCAGTAGCACTACTGGTATAAGCACAATCGCTCTCGATAGCATCGTCTTCATTCTGTATAGAGTAAAGAGTACCAGTGGCCAGAGAGAAACCGACTGCAGAATCAATGCCCAATCTGCCACTGGCGAATGCATCCTCTAGGTCAGCATAGAGGGGATCCTCGATAGCGTCATTTTCTGTGTTAGTCTCAGAGGCTTCTTCGGCAGAATCATCTGCATCCGAGATATCAATATCAGAATCTGCAACTTGAGATTCTTCAGCAACGCTTTCATCTTCCCAAGCGGAATCGTCACTTGGACTTCCGTGATCGAAGGAGAGGAAATTGGATGTCCCTGGGACAAGTAAACCAGTACTGCTCGGTATTTCATCCGACTGTAGGCTGGGATCTTGCTGAGCTTGGACTTCCTCTTTACTCGGGGAGTCGTTCTCCTCTTCCGGAGAGAGTAGCGACCCGGGTGTTTCTCTTACACCCCTCCCTGGGTGGGAAATCAATGACTCTGACTCCGGCTCTGGACCTTTTGGCGTATCCAGAGATGGACCATCGGAGCCTCCCTCGGGCAGGGAGGGAATCACTCCGCCATTGAGCGAACTAGAGGTTGATACATTGGAAAAAGTATGAGTACCCCCGTGTGTAGTAAAGGCTTCTGGTGGCGACAGGCTCTGAAGCCCTTGACTCGAGTGTTGTATGAATGCACCCTGAAGAGGAGGCACGTCCGGGGACTTGCTAGTGCTGGAGCTGAAGTGAGAGGCTGAAGTCTCAGGACTTGGACTCAGTTCCTGTTGCCCGATACCACCGATTGCATGCGTACGGGCGCCAGGGTTTCCATGGAGTAGGTTTCCTTGCAGGGTTGATACTGGGCGGTAATCGTAATCTTGGTGTGTTGAAAGCCTGTGACCAATACTCTCCAGGCCTTGAACGTTCCCAGCTCCAACACTTCCACCGCTTCCAAAACATACACCCCCTGTCCCACCGGCAGTGGTATCTTCTGGGCCGGGGTGTACAAATAGTTGCTGGCCATGGTCTGGTGAGAGACTTGAAGCGGATGAGCTTGTGTCCTGCTGATAAACACGCTCATGCACCCGCTGCGCCAAATCTAATTGTGACACATGGACGTCAGCACCTGCATGGCCGTTAGAACTGTGTCAGTGCCACTGTTGGCTTCATCAGGCTCACCGCTGGAAACTAGCTGTTGGTTCGAGCAGTGACGTTTCAGTCGCCCAGACTGGTTGGCTGCACCATCCGTGTATTCCCGCTTTCGACTCGCCTGTGACACAAAGAGAACCTGTTAGAAAAGAGCACGAATATGAACTGCATGTAAGGGAAATAAAATCCGCTCCCAGCAACCTGGTCCCTCCAGTTACACACGCTTCTGCAGCTGTACCCCCGCGTCAACACGACACACACTCCCAGGACCAACAGCACTTTACAGTAATTCGCAGGGGTGCCCTTAAGCCTGTTCCTGGTGAACAATCTACCTAGCTAGCAGGTGCACAGTAGATTAGGCGTCTCTACTGTGAGAATTACACTGAGGATGGCTGGTGGATGGTGGGCTCTGGTTTGTTCACTTACGCGGATCTCAGCCGGAGGAGTAGTGGCCTCCATACCGGCAGCTAAGAGTTGGGCCCCCGGGTGCAGTGTCCCGTGCGGTCAACTTGGCAGCTGTCAAGTGCATGCATATGCTGTATTTAGCAAGGGTTAGATCTGGTCGTAATGATGGATATTGCTGGCTGGCTTGTGAGGAAGCAGAAATACGAGAGAGACTGGCGAAGGCAAAGATTGCAGCCTCCCTCAGGTTGAGAGGCGTGCTTGTGCCCTGAACTCACCCACTCGTTGCCCTCGAGGCCTGGTCTGTAGGGGGTCGCAGGGGCATCAACTTCTACCAGTCCCCGGCCGTTTTGTGAGACATCCTTGCACCGTCTGCATGAGACGATCCTTGTCTAGAGGATACAGATGCACCATCTTGAACAGCAGGTTTCGATCATAAAAACTCTGTATAGACTCCCCATCTCTTCCTTCAAGAATGTGAGGTTTTACAACTGACAAGGCTAGAGCGTTTTGGCCACTTGATGTGGGTTCTAGTTTAAGACTTCAAGATTTGCAACGAGGATTGATCATCCCTAGTAAGGATTGTAGCAGCCACCCCTGTCTAGACAGCTCAGCCAATCGACGACAAGACCGAGTGGCTTGTTGGACCCATCAAGCCCATCTTCTGGCTTCACCGGTTGATTTGAGTGGTCACTTGGCACTTGTTGTGGGTTTGTCTGGCACGCTGTAGTTCCGAGAAGCCACAGGCTATTCTGGATTTCTCCGGAGCTAGCTTAATATCGTGTAAACAATTAAAACGGCATAAAGTTTTATGCATATTATTATTACTGGAACTGATTATTACCTGTGCCAGTTGAAGTACAGGGTAGACTTTTAACATTACTGTACAGTACAACACAATGATGCTCAGGCTCTGGAGCCAACACAGATCTAAGCACTCAAGAAACAAGATTCACAAGCCACAGTTATCGACTCTATTATGATTCAGTTAAGAAAGCCACCCGTAAGTGGAGGTTCCATATTCGGAGTACTACAAGTCTGGAACATCTGGAGAGAAGAAAAGAGATACCCAGCCATAAGAAAACTCTGACAGGAGATTGACAGCCGGAGAAAATCGAAGAAAGCGAAAGTGGATAACGAAAGGGCGTTTTGAGTGTCTGAGAGTGGTTAGATGGCTGAGACACGGGTATCTAGAAACGTGATGGCGGAATAAGGCCCAGATATGTTAGCTAGTCACTAACGAGTCTCGCGGAATCGTACCGAGAGAATCAAACTAGATCGTAATCAAAACCGTCTGATTCTAACCGATGAAGCTGAAAGCAATATTTAATTAAGAGAATCACGGGAGTCAAGGCTCGCAGATGTCTGATGTTTATGATTATCATGTCTCTGAAATGAAAGAAGTCGTGGCGTGTCTCGGCAGTTGCATTAATAGGGATGGCGTGCCCGATACATGACGAACCGCGGAAGAACCTGCTTCTATTAGATATCAAGAAACATCGTGTGTTCTCGCAGCTTCAAAGACATACTTGTCTCAAATGGTTTGCGACGATTCCAGCTCAAATCTAGAGCTCTCGAGGTTTAGCGAATATGAACAAAACAGTTACACGATCCTCTTTGTCGGGGTCAAAGAGAACAGCTACCGAATCTATTAGCCTAATACTCTAGTACCAAGATAGAATGCCATTCCAATGGAGTGAAGTTATGGTAGAGCATGTATGAATATGTTTTGGTATGGCTGTAGGAACGTACCGTCGACGATTGTCTCAAGGAGAAAAAAGGATCTAATCATCAGGTCAAAAAGTAGACAAATCGAAAAATGTACGAAAAAGAAAAAAAGCTGAGGAATGTAAACGAGGAGTGCTGAATACAGACCTGGCGATAAGGGGATATATATGTTTCCAGGCGCTCACATGACGACAACGGCACGTGACAAGAATCACCGGAGGGTTCGTAGCAACAGTATGGCAGGATTGTCAGTCATATTCTTAAACGATTGACTAGTAGCTAGTATATAGTCCTGCATAGTGGCCTATAGGAGGCTGATCCTGAGGAAGCGACAGGACATAGAAGGGCTCAGTGCCCGTCGAAAACCAAAACAAGTCGTGACTCGGAAATGACTGGAGGTCTCAGAAGAGAGACAAGATCAAGAGGTGTAGAGTAATGTGATAATGATTACTCTTCATCAGAAGATTCAGAGTCCTCGATCATAAAGGCAGCAGAGCTGGTAGTGTACTTCTGCACAGGATAATCGGCCATGGGGACAATGGGATAGTGTCGAGCCTTGATCTTGCGGTTCTCCCCATAGGCCGCCTCCCAGGGAGGAAGCATGCCGTTAGGAATAGCCCAACCGTACTTCTGGTTACGAAGCCAGAGTCGAACCATGTGGCGAGACGAGTTATCGTCGTCCGTGTAAGCGTCTCGGCGATGGACGAGGGCAAGGTTGTTGAAGAACAGGAGATCTCCCGTCTCCAGCTTCAGCTGCAACTCGACACGCGAGGCAGCCTCTGAGACTGCTTGCAGAGCATGAAGCTGATCGTCTGAGAGTGCGGGAATGTTGGAGTTGGTCATGCTCGGGTGCGGCCCGAGGCGATGCGGGTCGAGGCTGACGAGGAGTTTGCCATCATGGAAGGCCAAGACAGGCGCGAGATAGTAGGAAGCCTTGCGGCCAGAACTGCCCGAGACACTTGTTAGTGTTGTCTTAGACTCGAGGGTGTGAGGATACAACTTACAGCTGAACTGGCCAGTTGGGGGTCAGCAAGGTCTTGACAACTTCAGGCTCGCTGTTGAGCAGGTCGTTGAAGACAGTCCAGGCAGAGCTGAGATAGGTGTATCCTCCTTTGTTGGCGCTGTCTCGGACTTGAAGGGACAGGATGTCACATCCCATGTCAGTGTGGAAAGGCTAAGACAGAGTCAGGATAGAGTCTTGTTTTTCGAGTTGTTGAAACCTACCAGAGACCCGTTGGTATGAATACCATGACGCGCGTCGGCGGGAGCAGACCATTTCTTGGAGTCGGTTACATGGGCTGAGTGTGTTAGATTAAAACGATGGTTTTGAAATAATAATTGACATAGGAGAGTTTAGAGTTCCGGAAACGTACATAGCATGTTACCCTTGCGATCCTGAAGACCGCGTTTGTCAGCAATGTACCCGGCTACACCCAAGAAGATAGTAACACTATCTTCGGCAGAGTATTTCGAGCCATCGATGCCGCGAATGACAACAAAACCTCGCCCGAGATGAAGAGTCTCGGCGCTGGCACGCAGACGGCGAGACAAGTTTGGAAGGGGGAAGTTGTCTGGGTTGACTTCGTCGCCGTCGAGTCCAAGAGCTAGTTCCCGTTAGCAATTCCGCCCGAGTCAGACAAGCTAGAGAGTAATTAGATCTAACTTTTGAAACTAACGAGGGCGCTGTCGATCTCGCCGGCCTCCTCCTCGCTTAGACGAAGAGTGTACGTGTGGTCACCCTGAAATTCGGCGCCGGACCAGACCAGAGGTCCAGTCAAGGCGGCGTTGGAGGAGTTCTTGATAGGCATTCCTCTGAGAATATCAGAGTTTACACCAAGAACGCCATCGTTGTCAGAACGATGCATAGCCGTTACATAGTCCGGAGTAGCGCCACTGAGAGATGCCATTCTGGGAACTTAGCGAAAACTTTCGGTCGAAGTAAAGGATTTCAAAGATAAAGATTTAGTATAAAGAGTCTCGGTTCTGTCTTATCGAGATCTGTATAACTTCAATTCGAAAATGCAGGTTCTGGGCGGTTTAAATCCTCAACTCTCCTAGTCCTAGCCGCCGAAGAGTATCACATATCCCGCGCCCAGCGATTCACAAGTCCCTTTCTCTTCCTTAAGCTGAACATATGCCAAGAGCAAACCTCTACAGTTTGTTGGCTTTTTGACCGGATGTCTCCCCGGTGTGTTCTCGGCCAGTCATCACGCTCCGTCGAGTTGTGGATGTCGGTCTCGAGGCTCGAGTGAGCAAAGTACACTGTTCAAATTCGGTCTGTTGGTTGAAGACCAGACGGCCCTGTTATCACGCATATTCGCTGTTGGTTGCACAAGTCGTGGGGTCGCTGTGACGAGAATATTGCCTCAAAGGAGGTATGGGGGCAGCTGAAAAGGGGTGGTGTTGGGCTGGGATGCGACCTCTGCAAAGACTAGTCTCTATGAGTTGGCATAACTGATCACTGACCGCCTCAGAAGTCTGAAGACATATCTAGAAATAATTATTCGCATTTGGGGTAGGCTTACACGATTCATATCAACTCTAAAAGCCCGTGAATCAAAGTCAGACGTTGTTAAGTTATTAAGCGTGGAACTGTCATGTCCACGCGTTCCTTCACTAGTTCTCGCTAGAACTCGCCGGACACAGACATCGTCCGACACAGGGCTGATCGATATCAAACTAAGGATCTTATTCCTGGCCTCGGCTGCACAACATTGTCCTCCGGTCCTTCTTAGCCAGCGCTAAGACATGTCGCGGGTACCTGGATCATTCCGGCCCAAGTAGATTGACTTTAGTAACCGTAAATAAATACCGAGTTATGGATACTGGTCCACTCTCTTTGGTTTTAATACGCCTGACCGTCGCATGGTGACGAGATCTTATTATACCGTGTGGACTCTAGAAATTCGGTAGTGTATATAGATCTTATTAGCGGCGATCTAGCCTGATTAGGCAGGTTATATAATAAGGCTCTTTTATATATATATACAACTATTAGTATTAAAGATACCTAGCTTAAGTTTTTTATTATATAACTT